>JASANF010002326.1:0-53138 GCA_030248245.1 Trissonchulus sp. WLG1_4 | reverse complement strand
TTCTGGAATGTCAGGAAAAACATTCAAGTGTATATAACAAAATAATAATTTATCCCAACTTATTCAAATAAGTGAGCAGTTTGAAAATGTTGATAAATGGTTAATCTGGCAATAAATCATCACGACCGTTTGCTGTATGTATAAATTGCAACAACTTATTCTCGAGCTATTCCAGAATGGTTATTGTTGAGGTTTTTATTCTCCAACTTTTCCCCTCCACCAATAAGAAAATAACTCGAGAGATAGCTTGAAGGATGTTGTTCTCCAAGCAGTCAGAATAAAAAATTTAGCTGCACTCATTGTTATCTTGTAAATCGCCGCCTTGAGCAAACAGCCAATTGAGTTCGAGAACACGCCAGAATGAGCACCGCCTACAGAATTGGCATCCTGAGAGCAATTTTCTTGCGCGTCTGTTTCAAACAAAAGCGCATTGACTTTGACACAAGTTGTCAACAACCTAAATATAGAATGAAACCCAAAAGCGATCATTTTTTTGTTCAATTATTTTTATGCTCAATAAATAGATATGCTCAATAACTGGATACATATATTACTTTTTTGGTTTCTTTGCTACCTCTGAATGTTAGAGGATTCAGGGACGCTTTTGGTGTCAATTTTCGTTCGGCCCTGCTGAGAAATTCTTCCCCAGCGCTTCAAATGGCCCCCGGACTCACGTTGTGTCACGGACGAGTTCCTGCTTCTCTCCGCCACACTTGTCGCCTGCGATTCAACCGAGACGGCGTTTTCGGGCAAACAGGGTTCCTGGCTTCAGCTCCTCACTCGGTTTATCGCTCACCGGCTTCTGCAAAACATACTGCCAAACTTTACAGATGCTGCTTGAAAAATATTCACAAAGGCACGAAAAATGACAGATAAACAAAAGCAGATCAATATTAAGTCATCTGCTGAAAGGGTAACTGAAAATGTGACATATTAAGAACATTGAGGGCCACCACTGTTCTTTATGAGCGGGCAAAGACGAACACCAGTTTCTATTGAAATAAACTCACACTATAACGTACAAATTATTCATCCTATGATGCGCCAAAGAATGTGTTTACTCGGAAAAATGAGTTTACAACTTTAAAACGATAAATACATAATAAAATCTGGGACCGCTGAGAAATTGTGATCCTACAGGCAGCTTGTAATCTTCTGTTTGAGACTGTATATATTCCGCCCGCCCCCAAAAAATGGAAAAGTTTGCAACAAGCAGTCTCAAGTAGGGAAGTTTCAATCAAATTAATCATACCAAAAAAGCGGGAAGGTTTTGTTGGCAGACGACGTTCGGGTGACCGGTTGGGAAAAGAGACTGTAGTCTAAGGAAACTGAGTCTGCCAAAAGTGACACCGGAATTGAATGGCTGCGAGCAGAGCACTTTGACACAATTGCCAGGACTGGCTTGCCCCTTCAGCATTCGACTTTTCTCCACCGAACAGACGCGGCTCGGGGGTTGGGACTAGTCATCTGGCGATTCTTTCTGTTGGGGACATCAGCAGGGATGCAGTCAACAGAACCTACAATTCGATTGGCATAATATTACCGAGTGTGAGTCAGGGGTGAAAGTCGTAGTTCTGTGAGGTTTAGCACGTCTCTCTTCAGCTTCTTATTAGCTAGATTTCATTTATTGAATGAACTGCAATTTCATTGGGCATAGAGGAGATATCCCCCCTCCTTCCCGGGAATCGGCTATCAGCATTACACGTTATACAGGGTCTCAGATTTGGAAGGGGGGCGGCTTGTCCGGAAATTTTCGAAATTCCAGGGGGGGCTTGTACCGATTTTTGTTTTTTTGTGAAAATCGGCACTGCGTAAAAACTGCGTATTTTTATTTTTGACTGCGTATTTGTGGAAAAGACTGCATATTTTTTAAAATTGTAATATAATTGGTTAAAAAAAACATAGCTAACGCATTTGTCAAGCAATTCTACTACAATGAACATTACATTCAGCTTGAGTTAACGTCAAAAAGCGAGTTTTGGTCATATCTATTAATTTGAAACCTTTTAGGACACTGAACTGTATATACATATATACATGCCCAATGTGCCATTTTTGCGTAGTTTCAGGCTGGGGGAATGACTTTTCGAGTATTTGAATTGTGTTAAAAAGCGCTGGGATTTGATCAAAAAATTACCCATCTTAGAACATTCTTTAAAAACAATATTATATATTTTTTGGCCATAGTCAAAAGTAAACCAAAAGTGCCATTTTGGCCCAAATTTTCGAAACCTTCCCCCCCCCCTATGTTTTTGGGAGACCCATCCCCTCCTCATACATGTATGCTAACAGTGTAAGCAAATAAATATGCACAATGCACCCATATACACTTAAGCTTAAGCTTGCATAAAAGACAATAGCAAGAATCACAAAAGTTGCAAGGGTCTGGGGGCTGCAGCCCCCAGTACAAAAATTGGAAAATTTTTTGATTTTTAGGCTACATTTGGTCAATTGGAGACGTATCGGAAAAATTTTCCGGCTAAGCTTGATTTACTTCCACTTGTTGGGCACATGAAGGCTGCGTAAATTCTGCGTATTTTTATTTTTGACTGCGTAACTTTAAGGTTCACTGCGTAAATACGCAGTATTTTACGCAAAAAAACCATGTATTAAATTACCTAACATGGGCAGTTGAAATAACTGAGGTATGGGGGAGAGAGAATTGATACGCTGTTTTTTCAAAAAATGAAAAAAAGTTAATTTATTGAGGGTGAAAGCCTTTCTGGGGTAGTTAGGATTCTGTAGTTTTTTGGTTGAGTTTTTCTCGGTCTTGTTGGTTTTGGTTTCTTAGGGACTGTTTGTAAATTCAGATTAACGGGTTAGATTAACTGAATTACATTAATAACTCGTCATTCCGAATATTTCCATATCTTGCCAAAAATCTATACGCAATGCAACTAACACAGAGGAGTACCGCTGTCTCATTTTATGAAGTTACCACACATGTGCAGCTGAGGAAATCTGGGGAGCGAGGTGCTCCGCGAACTTCTTAAAAATTTTGCCAATGTAGGGGCTGATAGCCACAGATGTACATGGGGGGTCTGGGGGGGGGAAGCCTCCCCCAGATTTGAGATTCTGGGACAAGCCCCCCTCAGATTTGACCGACCAGGACAAGCCCCCTCCTTCATGCTGAAAGAAAGGTGCCCGAACACTGAAAAATTGCCCCAGATTGCCGTAAAATGCTTCAAAATTGAGCAAAAAGCGAAAAAATTGCTAAAAATAGCCAACTTTTGCTGAAAATTTGCCTTTTTTTGCAAAAATTTAATATTTTTGCATTTTTGTCTGCTCAAGCCACCGAAAAATCGGGACAAGCCCCCCCTAAAATTTCGAAAATTCCGGGACAAGCCGCCCCCCCAAACCGAGACCCTGTATACGTGTATGCTGATAGCCGATCTGGGGGGAGGGGGGGGTACACCCCCCACGCCCATGTTATTGCAGTTTATTCAATAAATGTAATCCAGCTAATAAGAAGTTGAGAACACGCGCTAAGTCTCACAGAACGACGACTTTCACCGACTACACTCTAATATTATGCCAATTGAATTGTAGGTTCTGTTGACTGCGTCCTCGCTGATGTCCCCGGCAGAGAGTCGCCAGATGACCAGTCCCAACCGAGTGCGTCTGTTCGGCGCGGACAAGTTGGACGCCAAAGTGGCCAGCCAGTCCTGGGATCGTGTCAAAGTGCTCTGCTCGCAGCCATTCAATTCCGGCGTCACTTTCGGACTCAGTTTCCTTAGACTACAGTCCCCTTCCCAGCCGGTCACCCCAACGTCGTCTGCCAACAAAATTTCTGCTTTTTTGGTATGATTAATTTGATTGAAACTTCCCTACTGAGACTGCTTGTTGCAAACTTTTCCATTTTTTGGGGGTGGGCGGAATATATACAGTCTCAAATACAAGATTACAAGCTGCCTTAGGATCAGATTCTAGCGGTCCCAGATTTTATTACGTATTTATTGTTTTAAAATTGTAAACTATTTTTCCGAACAACACATTTTTTGGCCATCATAGGATGAATAATTTGTCGTTATAGTGTGAGTTTATTTCAATAGAACTGGGTTGGTTTGCCCGCTCATAAAAACAGTGGTGGCCCTCAATGTTCTTAATATGTCACATTTTCAATCACCCTTTCAGCAGATGACTAATATTGATCTGCTTTCGTTGATCTGTCATTTTTTGTGCCTTCGTGGATATTTTTCAAGCAGCATCTGTAAATTTTGGCAGTATGTTTTGCAGAAGCCGGTGAGCGATAAACCGAGTGAGGAGCTGAAGCCAGGAACCCTGTTTGCCCGAAAACGCCGTCTGGTTGAATCGCAGGCGACAAGTGTGGCGGAGAAGCAGGACTCGTCGGTGACACAACTGAGTCCGGCGGCCATTCGCAGCGCTGGGGAAGACTTTCTCAGCAGGGCTGAACGAAAATTGACACCCAAAGCGCCGGTTGTACATTCAGAGGAGAAGAAACCAAAAAGTAATATATGTATCCAGTTATTGAGCATATTGATTTATTTAGCATAAAAATAATTGAACAAAAAAATGTTCGCTTTTGGGTTTCATTCCACATCAGGTTGTTGACTTGTGTCAAGTCAATGCGCTTTCGTTGAACAGACGCGAAAGAAATTTGCTCTCATAACGAATCTGTAGGCGGTGCTTATTCTGGCGTGTTCTCGAGCTCAATTGGCTGTCTGCTAGGCTGTGATTAGATAACAATGATGCAGCCAAATTTTTATTCGACTGCTGGAGAATAACATCTCCAGCTATTCTCGAGCTATTCTCTATTGGTGCAGGGGAAAAGTTGGAGAATAAAACCTCGACAATAACTATTCTGGAATAGCTCGAGAATAAGTTGTTGCAATTTATAATATATAATGGTTATGATTTATTGCCAGATTAACCATTTATCAATATTTTCAAACTGCTCACTTATTGAATAAGTTGGGATAAATTATTATTTTGTTATATACACTTGAATGTTTTTCCCATTTCAGTTTCTGATATCAAACCAACCACCCCAAAACGCACGTCCTCACATGACAGCCCCAAACCACGAAAATTACCTCCGTCTAACTCTGATGCTAAAACGTCAAACTCCAAGCCCAAACCTGCTGCGGAGCCGAAAACCCCCACTGTTGGCCAGAAAAAGCAACGCGTTGTGCCCGCGTGTGAACTTTTGAAAGGAGTCACTTTTGTGCTGAGCGGTTTTGAAAATCCCCTGCGAGGTCAGCTAAGGGATAAAGCAACGGAACTGGGGGCCGTATATAGGCCGTCTTGGGGCGCGGGCTGCACTCATTTGGTCTGTGCTTTTGCCAATACGCCGAAATTCAATCAAGTCAAACAAAAAGGGGGCCAGATTGTGAAACAGGAGTGGATCAAGGATTGCTATCGCCTCAAGCGAAGACTTGCTGCTAAGAAGTTAGCCATTATATCATGTTTTGAAATTACATAAATTTAACTTCGTCATACATGCCCCTATTAATATATTGTGTTCTATTTTGAAATGCGCTATTGTATGCGCGTTAAATATATAGCGTTATTGAACATTTATCGCTATTGGTTTCGAAGAGTACCGTGGAACTAATTTCTTTGATTTCGGTGTACATGCAACAAATTTTAGAGCCTATTCCATTACCGGATTAAACGGACTGGACTTATTTTAGTCCGAGGTTTTGGAATGGCAAATCGGGTTAAACGGACTAAACGAGTTAAAATAAGTCAGCGGCTTAATTTTAGTCTGACCCCATTCCAAAACCGCCACTGGACTAACATGCACGCTTAACATTTGTATACGTAGCTGATTCTGTTGAATCCGGAGGTTTTGGAATGGCATTTTTAGCATAATTTTCAAACCGTTCAGTCCGATTAAAATTAACCCCTTAATCTGGTAAAGGAATGGGCCCTTAGTTTGGTTTATTTCAGGTATCGCTTTCCTGGCTCTCCCTCCGTGGATTCGTCTGACGAAGAACTGGTGGCAAGTCCGAACCCTCCCGCTCCCCTGGCCGCCGTCAACAAGCCGCAGAGGGGAGATACAAATGGAAAGAGCAAAGCAGTCATTGATGAAGTGGTTGAATTGGTGGGGGTTTTTTCATTATGAACTGCAGGAACTGTGCAGTATTTTTTGCGCCAAAGAAGTGTAAAACGCCACAGTTTTCTGTTCTGAAGATTCTCATACGTTTTATTCCTGTGCGTTTTATTACCTGTACTGTTTTCGGCTATGTCAGGAAAAATATTGAGTATCAAAAATATATTTATCCACACGTGCTGCTATTTGGAGCGTATTGAATGTTCAGTTAAGGTGGTACTTGCGTTTTCGAGGTTTTTGTGACTTCAATGTAAACTTTGCGCCCACAGAACTCAAGTTACAAATGAAGCCTGAGCAATTAGAATTTTTGGCACATTAGTGTAAAGGTCAAAATCCCCAGGCATGTGTTTCACTTTTTCGAAATTTCGCCTGTGGGCATTTTTAGAGGGTTTATTATTACAAGAAAATATGTTAAATTTTCGGTGCCTTTATTCGTAAGCCGTTTTCTCAGTAAATTGACTAGTTATCAAAGAAGTGGGGGAGATGTCTGGGGATTTTAAACATGTCAGTAACCTTACCAGCTTTCAGCCCCAACAGGTAATCGTATGATTCAGAGCTGTGGCGCAAACTTTTGGTAAAAAATCCTAATATTTCTGAAAGGACCTTTCTTTAGCCGCTTGTACTGGAAACAAAATTAAAGGTTCAGTTTCAGTGCATGGTATACATTTAGATAAGATATTGTTCTTACTTACTAACTTTTTTACTTCTTTACTTTCTTTTACTTACTTTTTTACTTTTAAGATATTGTTCTACTTAATGCAAAAGACCGCTTGTGATTTGATTTTGTAAACGCTGAGCTATGGTTTTTCAAAAAACACCTAAAAACGCAATTACCCCCTAAAATCTGCATTCTTTCAGTTTGTTCAAAGTTTATTGCATGAATCAGCTCTGCGTTTGCGCTTTTGAGATTTTAGACCTAGCAATATACGTGTACTTGAAATCATATTAATGTCCCTAATTTCTCGATTTGCTTGCAAATTTTTAGAACTAAGGATTTGATTGAAGTAACTGATTTAATAATTAAGGATTCGTTGCGAGTGTCTCAAAGTAAACTAAGGACTGACCAAAAAACTTCTGGACCCTGAGACAAAAAGAAACAATATACTATTTTATTACGAAAAGAACTAAGTATTGCAAAAATCAAGAGTACAGCAAGTAGTAACAAAAATCATGCCACTTGTTTTCATTCAGGGTTCAGCTTGAACATTTTTTGGTCAGTATTTAGTTTCTTTGAATCAGAACGCATTTCCTCCTTGTTCGTTTTTTCAATTCATATATGTCATTTTTTACATTTCAGAAATCGGACACTGACAAGGACAGCATCTATTTGCTGTCGACGGACGAAGAGTCCAGTGATATTGATACGGATGACGAAATTCAGCTGGTGATGGATCAGAAAGAAAGCAGAAAACCTCCCACTGACTCCGACGGTTTACCTCTATTGCCGGATTTCTTTGATTCCTACCAATTCTGTCTGTACGGACAATATAAGCCGGATCTTGGACGCCAGCTGGAACGATTCATTGTGGCCTATGGGGGTTCTGTTTGTGCGAAACTGACGGATCAAACGACTCATGCTGTTTTCAATGGGACTTGGAATTCGGAGTGCGACCTGAACACGAGTCTGTTTCCGGACGTGGTCTGGGTTAGACCGGACTGGATCCTAGCCTGTGGGCAGGATCAAACTAAAGTCAATATTGAACCGTATATTGTTAGTGCTTAGTAGAGTTTTTTATTCCAAATTATTTTTTCTTGATTAGAACACGATTTTCTAAAATAGAACAGCAAAAAATAGAAAAAGAACAAAAATGTTGAGCAGTGGTCGGTGTGAAAAAAATAACCCTGGTGCTTTAGGGTTGGGTCTTCAGTTTTTGAGTTTAGTGGTTGCGGTAACCCTGTTTCTGTTGGCTCAGCCTTTGTGTCACAAAGTCATTAAATCGTGCTAATCACTTTAATAGTACATCTAGGTTTTGCAAATTTTTTGAAGTAAATTGTCAGTTTTACGAAGTACGCCATTGAATGATACTTAAAAAATGAGTAAATGCACAGTGAGCTGTCGTTTAGACCTCGCTTACTCAAGCTGTCTGAATGTGTTGTCTGAATCTGAACGCTATGTTGTCTGAATCAGATCTGGAAGTCAGATTATTACGGCAAAATTTTGCAAAATCAGACATAATTTTGTAGAGTGGTCTGAATAAGTTGCGATTTGATGAGTTTATATTCTGCTTGTTTTTGAAAAATTTAAATCAATTTCAATGTTATGAATCTGTAAATGAATGCTGTAAAATGTTTTTGTGTTTTGTGGAGATAATGTACACAGTCAGATTATAGTTATTCAGATTTTTTGTTTAATTGTATTGATATTGGCTGATGTGAAGTGAGAGGGGGGAAACCTGATGTGGAAAAACTATTGAATCCTTCGCATCAAATTTGTAATTTTATTTGAGGATACTTTAAATTTGATCAATACGAAATATCTAGTTTTTGGTTATCACTTTTAATAAGCTTATTGTAATGCATGATTATTGATTGCAAGTTATCAGTGTGTTCATTTGACTCTTTTTGTTTTGCTGTATATTTGCCGCGTATTTTTGATTTTAATTAGTAAATTTTTATTGTTTCAGTGTGTTTAGTTATTATAGTGTTGTAGTGAAAAATGTTACATACTAATTTGCATTTTTGGTTTCAAAGACGTAGTGATTTTGTCGTTGAATAAATCAGTTATTTGGTAATATTGCATTATTAGGGTCAATTCATACAGCTGAGTTACAGCTACAAATTTAGCTTGCCAAAGCCAAACTGTTAGTGCTGCTTTTTCAGTTTGGTTAGTTTAGTATACGAGTAGGCGTCCCGTCGTGAAGGACGGATCTGTTATTGAAAATTATGACTGAAATAGTGAAAACAAAATTTTGAGTAAAGCAGTAGGTTTTTATTAATTTTGATTCAGGAAACCAATGATATCGTAATGAGGGATGTCCAGAGCAAAAACGGATCTTTGATTCGTATTTGGCTTAACTGAGCTTTTAGTCAAGAGTGGATATGGTTCAGGGTTCTAGGTCATGTACGAAACAAGAGTTTTTTTCATAAACGTAGGAAACCAACAAAGGTTTTTCGACAAATGCAGACTGTGTGCTTCGCTTCAGGGTTTGTTGAAAATTACCTACATCTATCTGTTGTAGGTTATTGTTTCATAATGGATTGAAATGCAGAAATTTAGTTGGAGCATTCTGCGAAATAGTTCGAAAGTGCTGACAGGGGTAAGTTAGACGTAAATGATATAGACTGAGGAAGGGATATATTAATTGATGCAAAGAAGTAGACAATTTCTTTTGAACACAGCGCTACAGAGGAAAATGCAGAATGACCGAAAATTGCTGAGTCTTGAGATAAACGGGTTGTAGTTACTGGTCAGATTATGCACTGTTCATAATCGAAAGCGGTTTATTTTGTAATGAAATCACATGTTCCATTTCGACTGTCTCACAATCTAAGTGGTTATTTAGGGTCCAAGTAGCGTCCGATGGAATAGCGATGCTCACCCCTCAAAGCCTATTGATCCGAAATGGGCGAAATTGGCGTCTGGCGCTCTGAAAGGAAAGCCTGCTGAATCTTTGATATGGAATACTCCAGAGGCTAGTCTGGTTAAAGTTTTTTGGACGTTTAGGATTTAGCAATTTTTAGTGAACATTAATATTTTTGTCTAAATTGGGGACATTTTCATTTTTTGCAAAAATTTTGTCACTGTGCTGGAATTCAATATGCAATTGAATTTAGGCTGTATGCAGGTGCAGAATTTTTTATTTACTTCTTTTTTTATTGCAAGTAGTTTCTAAATAAATTAAAGCATATATGTCAAAAAATATATAGGTATCGTAACTGTGATAAAATACGTATGTCATTATATGTAAAAAAATGGAGTGCTGTTTGTACGGCATGTAGAAACTATAAAATAAATTTACTATAAAATATATAGTATGTCAGTAAATAAACAAAGTAAAAACACAAAATGTAGCTGGTTTTTTTCAGGGCATTCCGATCAAGCCCATCTACACGGCGTCGGACGTGTCCGGGCTTCCCCTGGATTCCCTGCCCGGCGAGTGGCCCTTCACCCGCGGCCCCTACCCCACCATGTACTCCCAGCGCCCCTGGACCATCAGACAGTACGCCGGATTCAGCACCGTCGAGGAGAGCAACGCCTTCTACCGGGCTAACATTGCCGCCGGGCAACAGGGTGGGTTGGGTCGCTTGGGGGATGGGTGGGTTACGGTATGTTTTTGGGTTGTGAAGATACTGATTCTTTTTGAATAAATTTCCCTTGTCGATTATTTGTGAGGGGAAGCCGGGTAGGTTAGGGAGAGATGGAGCAACCCTCCACGTCATTGCATGGTTTCTTCTCCTGTTGGGCTTGGTGTGCCCCCCTTCCTCTGGCATATTTTTTAGACAATTTTACGGGGTGAAGGGGGCGCCGACCAAAATGGGGGGCGCACCAAATTATCAATAAGACACCATTTTTCGGCGAATAAATTGTTATTATACGTTAAATGTCACGTTATTATAGCTACACTGATACTAAATTTAGCAAAAATGGAATGGACCAAGGAACCCGACCAAAGCGACATCACTATAGCTAAAAGTCGCTAAAACATCTTTTTGGACAAAATTTTAGCTATGGGGAGACGCCCCCCGCCCAGCCTACACACTAAAAATATGCCACCTCCTCATGTACGCATGCGCCATGCGGATACCCGTTTGTGTCTGTATTAAAAGTATAATATAGCGCGTGTTTATGTGTTTAGGTTTGTCGGTGGCCTTTGACCTTGCGACGCACCGCGGCTACGACAGCGACAACCCGCGCGTGGAGGGGGACGTGGGGATGGCGGGCGTGGCCGTGGACTCGGTGGAGGACATGAAGGCCCTGTTCCACGACATCCCCCTGCGCCACATGTCCGTCAGCATGACCATGAACGGCGCCGTCATACCCGTTCTCGCCATGTTCATTGTCGCTGGACTCGAACAGGTGCATACTCTTGTCCTTGTTCTATCGTCTTTTATAGCTACATATAGCTATAGCTAACGTCCGAGAAATAGACAGACAGGTTCATACTCTCATGTCCTTTTGTCCTTTAGCAGTTTCAAGATGCTGATAGCCTTGTTTATTGTCGCTGGACCCGAAGAGGTTCGTAGTGTCTTTGTCCTTGCCTCTGCAGACATAGGATTCTTCTGTTGAAAAAGTTAAAAAATGTAAAAAACTGAAACGTTTAAAAAAGTTAACGAAATGTTATGATTCGCATGTGGCGTGATTGTTTTAGCTCTGAGCCCAAACAGCTTCAAGAATGGTAAGCCTTGAAATAATTTTTTAATGCATTTTTTTGTTTTAGGGCGCGAAACTGGAAGAGCTTCGTGGGACCATCCAGAACGATATCCTGAAGGAATTCATGGTCCGCAACACCTACATTTACCCGCCAGAGCCATCTATGAGAATCGTCGGAAATATTTTCGCATACATGTCCAAAGTAAGATGAGCGACAAGCCGTGTGATACTCAAGACTGTGGCGTTGTCGTTCGGTAGTACTAGTTAGCAGTATATAGAAACGTAGGTGAGAAATGGTGTTGTTAAAGAGATTTTAAGGGTCGATTCACACCTAGCGCCGTATTTTCATTCACCTGACAAAGCTAGGAAAAGGTCAGGTTCTATCAACAAGTTCAATAAAGGCTTGATTTTATCGTGTTTTGCTGACTATATTTTGCTTTTGTATCTCGTGTTAGTATGAATCGACCCTGAGTGGTGAAACCCTATCTGGTGGGGGGGGCATAAAGAACCAGTTAGTAAAGGTAAGTTTAACGTTAAAGCTAGCGTGGAACCTTGATGATTAAAATTTGTGAGATTGATTAGCTGCAGCTGTAAGACAAATTATTGAAGCGCGATTTTGACCGTATTTTTATCGATAACCATGGTTATCTATCACATTGGATTTAGTCGTTATCTGAGAATACCATTTTGCTCTGAGCTTTACTAGAAGGTTAGGTAACTTCACCTAGCGGTGATTTTGAGAATACGGCCCCTTGGAACAGAGATGCACGGAAGCAATCAGTGGGGGGAGATTCCCTACGGGGCAAGGGGTTGTCCTGATTTTATTTTTTCTTTATCATGTTTGGGTACTTTTTTGGCCCCAGCTAGAAAATTCTTCGAGAATTTTTTAACTAATTTTTGGGGCACTGTTTGACTGTTGTGACCGTCGGAAAGAAGCATCCGTAGATGGGCGTGGGGGGGTTTTGACCTCCTTCCAGATGGCAAGCTCACCCCTCCTTAGACAGGTGCTTCATCCCCCCCACGATGTTTTGATTTGTAGGTAGCTCACGACGACAAAATCTGTGGCTCACATAGCGAAAGTGGTAGCGGTGGCTTACGAAAAAAAATGAGCGGAAAAGTTGCTCCACATCCTGGTCAAAGTCACCTGGTGGCTCACCCCCCCCCCCCAAGTCCGCCACCTGCCCACCATACGTGGGCAGCTAAGGAATTATTGGGGGGGGGGTTGCGGAGCAACGTTTCCGGCCATTTTTGCTTCGTGAGCCTCAGGGTTGGCAGTCTCGGTCTCGGTCTCGGTCTCGTAAAAAATCCGAGACTAGGCTGGTCTCGGTCTCGGTCTCGGTCTCGGTCTCGTAAAAAATCCGAGACTAGGCTGGTCTCGGTCTCGGTCTCGGTCTCGGTCTCGGTAGGAAAACCGAGACCTGCCATAGGGTGGTCTCGGTATTTCAGATGAGACTTGAAGTTTTCAAAATTTTTCAAAATCACGAAGATTTTTTTTACAATTTAAGTTTCCAAATAGAATGCCAAACATGAAATTGTCAAAACTGTCTGCTGCAGAAGAATGTCAGTTCACCGGCAAACTTTGGCTAACTTCAAGTTCAAACTTGTATATCAAGCTAGATTTTCTAATTAAAGTTTGAGCTAGAATGGGTTGTCTGACTCGATGTTGCATTTGTATGTGGAACCTCTCAAGCGTACATATGTTAAACAATAAAAATGCTGCCCATCATTTACCAAATAGTGCTAAGTTCGTAGCTGATTTTTAATTAAAAATTTGCGGGCTTCTGCAACTTTAGTAAGCACGAATTGGGTGGCAGTTTTTGAGCCCCAACCTTGAAGCCCATGTCAAAGCATTAAGGATCTGAAAAAACCTAAGCACAATAAAATGCTCTTTGGGCTATGGAGTGGTTGGGGCATCAAACCCTTCCCCACATAATTGTGTTAGCGGGATAAACTTTTCTTGTCCGTGATGAAGCTTCAATCAGAACTTCTGATAGTAGCACCACTGCAGCAGCACAAACGATTCTACGCTGGCACCCGAGTCAGACTGTCAAAGTGCCAATGTATGTATGCAATGCACTATAAAACGCCCTGTGACATGCCAAGAAGTGTGCGAAACTTTAAAAAATAACCAAAAGTTGACAGAATAGCGGGAAAATATTCCTATGTATTGACACCGTCAATTACCTACTCTCATCCTCATGCATCCGGTCGTTACAATGTTTCTCGCAGTTTCTCGCAACTTCGCAAGTCATAATACACTCATACAACCTAACCTAATGGTCACTTTTTTGTAACTTAATTACCAATTTTTTACGTTTCAAAGTATCTCAAAATTTTAAAATTGAAACTTGAAAAAAGGTCCCCCAAGGGCTGGTCTCGGTCTCGTAGGTCTCGTTTGGGTGGTCTTGGTTACCTGGTCTCGGTCTCGGTCTCGGTCTCGGTTGCAAACCCGAGACTTGCCAACCCTGGTGAGCCTCCAATTTTGGCGTCGTGAGTTACCTTCATGCCAATCTGGGTGGATGAGGGGCGTTTGTCTGGGGGGAGGTAAAAATCCCAAACCATATGTAAGCATCATCTATGGTTTATTTGCAGCACATGCCGCAGTTCAACTCGATCTCGATCAGCGGCTACCATATGCAGGAGGCGGGGGCGGACGCGGTGCTGGAGCTGGCCTTCACTCTGGCCGACGGACTGGAGTACTGTCGCACCGGACTGCAGGCCGGACTAGAGATCGACCAGTTCGCAGACCGACTCTCCTTCTTCTGGGGACTCGGCATGAACTTTTTCATGGTGACCCATATTGCTTGCTGCTGGGTGTTCTCTGTAGAGATGTTTGTCGACTATGGATTAAGTGAATGATTGGAGACAGGACTTTACTTTGAACTGGCAGATTAGAATTGAGTGGAAAGTTGACTGGGTAATAACAAGAGTACATAATAGCGTCTCACTCTATATAGAAGAAGAGTGAGACACTCTCCAGCCTGCCTGTGTTCTAGCACAGGCAGATGCGCTGGTCGTTTTCAGGCTACATGTTGACATTCTATGCAACATGTGACTGGCCAATCAGCGCGTAGACTCCCTGCGTAACACACTTTAGTATATAATTGCTGATGCGTTAATAAGCATTAAGATAGAGTTAAAAGCTTAATAACTCATTATTTATTCATAGTCTGCTTGCAAAAACATTAAAAAAGGTTTGCAAATACCTCTAGGGATATTTTGGCAAACTTTCAGCAAAATTGATTGAGAAACTTTTGAGATATAAATTTTTCTGAATTTCTTCAAAGTTTCTCAATCAATTTCGCTGAAAGTTTGCCAAAATATCCCCAAAGGTATTTGCAAAACGTTTTTAATGTTTTTACAAGCAGACTATAAATAAATAATGAGTTATTAGCCTTTATCCCTATCCTGTTTTATGATTGGAGCACGTGCACAGGCGTCAGCCAATCAGAGAATAGAAGCTCGCTTCTGATTGGCCAGTCACATGTTGCATAGAATGTCAACATGTAGCCTGAAAACGACCAGCGCATCTGCCTGTGCTAGAACACAGGCAGGCTGGAGAGTGTCTCACTCTTCTTCTATATAGAGTGAGAAGCTGTTATGTACTCTTGGTAATAATTAACGAACTCGAACTTTTCCGTGTTCTTTCAGAATTGTGGGCTGGGTATAAGAATCACGTCAGGTAGTAGGGCAAAGTTTGTCACTAAATCTGTACAGAAAACTTGCAAATACAATTTGTGATTTTTTTTGCAAGAATGTAGGCAGATTGTCACCTAGCTTACGCATCATAAAAATCAGTCCTTGTTTTTTAAAGAAGTAATTAAATTGCGCTTTCGGACCAATGGAAGCACTACTGACAAGTGACCGTGTGTGTTTGTGATTTCAGGAGGTGGCTAAATTGCGCGCTGCCCGGCGTTTGTGGGCGGAACTGTTGAGGGAGCATTTCCAGCCGAAACACCAGAAAACCATGATGCTCAGAACACACTGTCAGACCAGCGGGTGGTCGCTCACTGAACAGGTCACTCTGAGTGGGCGTGTGTGCCATACAGGGACCGTATTCTTAGAATTTTTGCTTACTATTCGCCACTGTTGGTTAGGAGAATCTGCCCTTCTTAACATGGCATATGGTTAGAGCTTGGGTGTGTGTATGGGGGTGGTTGGTTACCCAAGAGTAGCACAGACCCAATTTCAGTTGAATTTTTGTATTACATAAATTGGGAAGTTTTGTGTGATACATATTGTAATTATTTACTAATATTAATAATATATACATTCCCAGAATGACCATAGTAATAGACTACTATAGTACCATTTAGAGATTTAGAGAGAAAAAGGTGGCTCACGAAGTTAAACTGGGCGGGGAAAAGCTACTCCGCCCCCCCTCCCCCCAGAATTGGCTAGCTAACCCCCCTCTGTGACTGCTTGCTTTTTGCAGGACCCCTACAACAACATCGTGCGCACATGCATGGAGGCATTGTCGGGCGTGTTCGGGGGCACGCAGAGTCTGCACACCAACTCCTTCGACGAGGCCCTGGGGCTGCCCACCGAATTCGCTGCCCGCATTGCTCGAAACACACAGATCATCATCCAGGAGGAGAGCGGCATTACCAAGGTCAATCAAGGAAGTAACGAAACCTGTTGTACTAATGTTACAAGTGGTTGTATTAATCGGTTGATTGGATAGAAAGATGGTGATAGTTGTTTTGATCAATGATCATTTACGTATCCGTGTTAGTAGAGCTGATACGTTGGCGGTGCTTTTTGCTATTTTTTTGCATTTGTTGAATCAACAATGTAGAATACTAAAGCTAAAGCACAGAATCATTTTTTAGTCAAAAAAGGTCAAAATTTAGCCAAAAATTCAAGTCGATACTCGATAACCCTTAACCTCCATTTAAATTGTCTTAGTTTCTATACGACAGCATTCTTGTCGAATGTGCTTTAAATATTTGTGGCAGTGGCGTACCCAGAAAAAAATTTCGGGGGGGGGGAATGACTTTTTGATTTTTTGTAATAAGTTAAAATGCACCTTTTAGCAATTTTAACACTCGTAAAACGCCTTACAAACGCAAGATTACTAAACCACAAGGCTGCCCCCAGAAAAAAATTGGCGATTTTTCCAATTTTTAGACCGAATTTGGTCAACTGGAGAGGTATCAGAAATTTTTCCGAAGAAATTTTTCCGACAAAATTTAAAACAAAAGGTGGGAGTGTCATATCAGACGGTGTATTCCACAAGTAAATGTAGCATAATATACTCGTGTAGACATGCAGATGCAGCATAATGTAGTTGTGTATACATGCATAGGCTTTGATGAAAGACAATAATGAGGAATAGTAAGCCACATAGTCGCAGGGGTGTGGGGGCGGCAGCCCCCAGAAAAAAAATTTGGGAAAATTTTTGATTTTTAGGCCAAATTTAGTCCATTGGAGACGTATCAGAAAATTTTTCCGGCCGGACCATAAAAACCAAAGGGGGGACCCTTGTGTAAAAAATCACTGGGAAAAAATTTCGGGGGGGGGGGGGGATTCCCCTCATTCCCCCCCCCCCCTGGGTACGCCCTTGATCTGTGGTATGTAATTAAAACAAACGGGATTGCCGTATCATAATATCGCGTGTATTAATTTGCAGGTTGTGGACCCGTGGGGTGGGTCCTACTTTATGGAATCCCTAACCAACGACATTTGCCAGGCTGCTAGGAGAGTCATCCAAGAGGTATGCCATTTAGTAGATCCCATAATTCGATTCATGCTTATTGCTTGTCACGATTTCTTTCCGATACGGACAGGTGCAACCCAGGCCTTATGGCCCATTTATTCTTACAGTCGTATGATGTCCGTAAAATTACGTAATAAACACACCACAAGCTGATTTTATATAGAATTGGTGGCGTGACTATTTCATAAGTTTGCCGGCTGAACGGGCATACGGCAGTGGATTAAGACTAGTGGCATAATATTGCTGGGGTATTTTACAGTGGGTGATCAGAGCATAAAATGAAAATGCCTAAGCCTGAAGCCTAATCTAAGGGCAGATACGGCAAACTTGCAACTGGAAATGACAAATGAAAATGTGCAAGTGTTACAACTGGAATACAGCAGGTTCAACCAAGAGTACATAATTGTAGTACTACTTGCAGGAACCGTTTGGGCCCTAGACCCATTTGAGACCAGGTCCCTTTTTGGCCCCTAATGTGCAGTGCATCTACCGCGCTGCCACTCTGGTCAATGACATTACTGCCGACCATCGACTGTCATACTCTCCCCATTATGCACTCTTGGTACAACAAATCTTCCGATTACCAACTTTAAGAATTTCTATTATTGTTGTTTTAGGTGGAAGATTTGGGTGGTATGGCGAAAGCGGTGGCCAGTGGGATGCCCAAGCTGAGGATTGAGGAAGTGGCCGCCAGGAAACAAGCCCGCATTGATGATGGACAAGGTACGGCGGGAGAAACGTTGGAAAATAATGAGACTTAGTGAAACTGCAGTTTGAATTATAACCTGAAAGGATATTTGTGATCGAACAGGATCGGGATTTGCTTCAGGCTTAGGTTCAACCAACCTCATCCATTTTTTCAAAATTGACCAAAAGTATCAGTAGCCTTGATTGTTTCAGATGTGATTGTTGGTGTGAACAAATATCGTTTGGCTCAGGAGGAGAGAGTGGAGGTGCGCCAGGTGGACAACTCGGCCGTGCGGCACAGCCAGATTCTGAAACTCAAACGAATTAAGGAGACCAGGGATCCGCAAAAAGTGGGTCTCCAATGGTGACTTCATTATGTAGAGGCTCATTATTTCTAAAAACATTATTATCATCACACATGCTAGAGAGGCAGAGGGTGATGGGGAGATGGTTCCGAACATCTGAGCAAAAATGGGTTCACGCATCGCACCGAAAGCTAACCTTGCTCAAACACAAAGCAGCGATGCAGTTTCATTTAATTTAGATAGGTAATGGTAAAAGCAACCCGCGGATAGATAACTATCCTTTGGCGTGTGGCGTGTCCGTCGTCGGGTGCGGTGCTCATCTCCGTTACATGGAGCGTCACGGCTGCCACTTCAAGACTGACTACATCCGTGGAGAGAGGGCCAGCCCCCCAAGGCATAATGCCCTACACGGACCCCTGTTACCTTCCCACGTCACTGTGTTACCCATTTACCGACCAGATGAAGACGGACTGCTGAGTTGGCAGGACCAATGTGCCATGTGGCCCTAATCTCTGGCTCAGAGATTACTTAAGGGGGTAGTCGAAAGCAGTCGATTTTACGCGACTATAAAACTTTTTCAGTGAAAGATAGGTCATTGTTCTTTATATATTCTAAAAATATGTTTCTAGGCAAATATTTTTGCCAAGTTTCAGAAAAATTGATGCAGCACACAGTTAGCAGTGAAGTCGCAAATTCGGAAAAATGACGTTTTGAAAACCTATTCACATTCGTTAGTTTCGTCACAATTAAAAAACTTTTTGTTTAGATTTTTTACACAAAGTAAAAGCACATATGCTCTAGTTTACGCACACAAAATTTAGTGCAAATTGCTTGAGTGGTTGCGGAGTAATACCTGTTTGAACTGTGAAACTGTGCGTAAACTGTGAAGTACTCACAGCAATAATGACAAATTGTGAAAAATTTAGACGCTTATTTTGAAATCAAAAGAAAAACGAACCTTCATTTTTCATTTTTCTTATTTGTGGCAAAAAATTGTGCGTCAAAACATTACATGTACTTCACAAGCTGGCCAATCTGATATCTGGCTTGATTTTTTGAACTTTTATGTCTCTATTATGTGATGTCACAAATGGTGATTGGTTAAAAATATTGGTGGATATTGGTAGTCTAGTGTCTGGCAGTGTTTATTTGGCACCATATGGCATTTCACTAGTTTCTCAGTGAACGTACAATTTCAAAACAAAAAGTTCTCATTTTGCAGCCTATGAGCAAAACTGCTTTGGCGACACTACCACCTTAACCAAGTAGCTTGGATTCGGTCCTCCAATGTTCAAATTAGAAACCGAAAGCCGTAACCACGCGGCCACACTGGCCACGAGGTTATTCATTTAGATAGTTTATAGAAATTGTTTGAACTGAGGTTAGTCTACTTTTCGTTTCAGGTGCAGCAGGCGTTGGACGCTTTGACAGAGGTGGCTCGATCTGGGGAGGGAAATCTCTTGGAGGCCGCTGTGGAGGCAGCTCGGCTCAGAGCAACTGTCGGCGAAATTTCTGACGCCATGGAAAAGGTAGGAATTAGACTCAATGCATACTCACTGTCGCATGTCCGTTCCAGCCCCCAAGGGTTTAAAGGGGGGCCTATTGGGGGGGGGGCATGCGGGGACACACTGCATTGCAAGCGGGGCGGTCCCTTATCGGTATTTATTTCTCGGCCTTGAAAACTATGTACAAAATGTCGATATTGCCCATCCCCATTTTTATAGCGATATACCGTGCACATACATGTATTTTGTTGTTTAGGTGTCGTGTACTGTTATTTTAATAAGTAATATTGATATTAAAAATCGTTATTAAAAATACTTATAATATTTACAGGTGTTTTCCCGCTTCGTCGCCAAAGACCGAATGGTGAGCGGGGCGTATCGGACGGAGTTCGGAGGGCAGTCGGAGCTAGACACCGTCATACAACAGGTTAAGGTATGACGCCGTCCAAACAGTCACGCCTCCATTTCTTGGGCACAAAAAGCAGTGATTTTGTGCAAGTTTGCGCACTGGTGAAGGATGTCAGAATCTGAAACACAGCGAATTATTTTTGGTTTCATACACGTATGTCACGACAATAATCTAATTCGTAAAGTGATTCTTAGAGTAGTTTTATCTGTGTAGGACATACGTGTCTTTAGGGCTTTACAACTATATATCCGTTCAGCGGCAAAAACTAGGACTAAAATCTGACCGTCATATTACTGCACATGCGTAGTGGGGTAATGTTTTCGCACCTTTGCACTCCGAACGAACGCACGACTTATACATACGTATACGACTGTAAGTATGGATGGAGCCTATCGGTCGATTCATACTCGGCCTTGTCCTTGTCACTATCGTTTCGTCCCTGAGCATATTAGAAAAACTGCTGGGCCAAATATGCCACTTTTTGTGCACGAATAAAGCTTGGCTCACTTGCAGATCCAATGCAAAAATGCCAAAACGCTTGTGTCAATTCTTCACAGCAACTGCTCAGATTTTGTCCTTGTCCCTGTCTCTATGTCTTTCAGGACACGGATGAACCGGGCTTTAGCAAGTGAATAGTTTCAGGCATTTGCGGAGACAGAGGGACGCCAACCCCGGATTCTGGTGGCCAAGATGGGCCAGGACGGACACGACCGGGGGGCAAAGGTCATCGCCACTGGGTTCGCCGACGTGGGATTCGACGTGGATGTGGGACCACTGTTCCAGGTGCGCTGGGACTTTCAGTTTGGCAGCTAAGAAAACAACTGCAGACGGTAGACTTTCCTGTGTTTATGGATGGTCATACGTTATAAGCTGTGGGTCTATATTCTGATTGCGTATTTTTGTTTACAATATGTTTGTGCCCTGAGCCAACATACGTATAGCAAATTTTTGCTAATTTGCATATTTTATCTTGGCCGTTTTGGTTTATCTCAGCTAATTTATTTGCTGGGAAGGCTTTTTCCGGTTGCGCCACAGCGCAACAGGTATTTAAATTCATTCTGATATACAAGGGCGTAGCCAGGGGGGGGGTCGCGGGGGTCGCGACACCCCTTTTGGTCGAACCGGAAGAAATTGTCAACAAGGGTCCCCCTTTGGTTTTTATCGCCCGGCCGAAAAAAATTTCTGGTACGTCTCCAGTTGACCAAATTTGCCCTAAAAATCGGAAAATTTTCAAAATTTTTTCCTGGGGGCTGCCGCCCCCAGACCTCTGCAACTCTATGGCTTACTATTCCTTCTTATTATCTTTCACAAAGCCTATATATGTCTACAAGAGTACATATTATGCTCAATGCTGCATTTACTATTGCGTAATACACTGTCTGTTGCAGGGTTTTTTTTTCAAAATCGACAGTGGGTCCACGTTGGGTCAGGTTAATTTTCGTTGGGTCCAGTTAAGCACTGACTGGTTCAAGAATATATATGTTGTAAATCGTAAGTAGACATTTATATTATATAACAGTGGCGTAGCCAGAAAAAAATTTCGGGGGGGAATGACTTTTCGATTTTTTGAAGTGTATTAGTATGCACCTAATTGCAATTTTAACGCAAAAAGCGACACATTTTAGCATTTGTCGGTCAAAACAATGCTTATTTTCGACCACAGCAGCATCAAACGTAAAATTGGAGGTCAAAACACTGAAAGTTACAAAAATTGCGGGCTGGAAAGGTTCCAAAAACTGTAAAATTTGCAAATTTTTCAAAATTTTCTGGCATTCAAACCTGTAAGTTTACTAAAAATTGTCATTTTTGTGACAATAAAACAGCTAGAACGATACACTAAACAGTGTATTAAGCAAATACATTGCGCACAATCCAACATGATATACAAGCACATGCTTCCAGAGAAGACAAAAGCAAAGAAAACTAAGCCACAGATTAGCAGGGGTCTGGGGGCGACAGCCCCCAGAAAAAAATTTCTATACACAAGCTTGCATAGAAAAAGCAATTTTTGCAACACTTGCGGGAATGTTTGGGCAAAATTGAGCTTAGAATCCAAAACTAGATGTATGTATCGGAATTTTTTTCTAAAAAATGAAGACCTTGTCGATTTTCAGGCTAAATTTAGTCAATAGGAAACGTATCGGAACTTATTCCCTCCGGGTCAGAAAAACCAATGGGTTTGAAGTTTCGAACGTCACATTACAGTGTAAATGCAGCATAATGTATATATTCATGTATATACATACAGCACTGGCGGTCCCAGACTTCAATTTCCGGGGGGGGGGGCGGAGGTCTGAAGAAATTTTTTCACTTTTTATAATAGCGTTTTTTAGTTTTACGCTATCTTGTAAAGCCGCAGCCATTTTAAGCGCAATGAGTTGAGTCTGTTTGTTGTAAAAGCCAGTGGTGTACCCAGCAAAAAATGGAGATTTTTCAATTTCTATGCCGAATTTGGTCAGCTGGAGATGTATCACAAAATTTTTCCGACAGGACAATAAAACACAAGATGGGAACATCAGCCCAGACAGTGTATTACATAACTAAATGCAGCATAATATACTCGTGTAGACATGCATAGGCTTTGATGAAAGATAATAACAAGGAATAGTAAGTCACAGAGTCGCAGGGGTCTGGGAGCGGCAGCCCCCAGGAAAAATTGGGAGAAATTTTTTATTTTTAGGCCAAATTTGGTCAATTGGAGACGTATCGGAAATTTTTTTCGGTAAACCTAGCTACATCATCACCATAATCATTGTCAGGGGCTTCTCGAGAGGTGTGTCTAAGTTGTGTCCGGCAGGAAAAAATTGTGTCCCGCAAGAAAAAATTGTACCTGGACACACTCCTGGACACAAAAAAAAACCTTGGACTGCAAACGCAAGATCAGGCAGTCACAGGTTACTGGGGGCGCAGCCCCCAGAAAAAATGGAGATTTTTAACTGTTTACGGCCAATTTGGTCAACTGGAAACGTATCGGAAATTGTTTCCGACAGGAAAATTAAAAACTAAGTATGGGAACGTCACATCAGACAGTGTATTATACAAGTAAATTCAGCATAATGTACTTTTGTAGAGATGCATAGGCTTTGATGAAAGATAATAACAAGGACTAGTCAGCCATAGAGATGCAGAGGTCTGGGTACGGCCGCCCTCAGAAAAAAATCCGAGAATTTTTTGATTTTCAGGCAAAATTCGGTCAATTGGAGACGTATCAAAAAATTTTTTCGGCGGGGCGATAAAAACCAAAGGGGGGACCCTTGTTGACAATTTCTTAAGGTTCAACCAAAAAGGGGGTTCGCGACCCCCGCGACCCCTCCCTATCTACGCCCTTGGGTCAGGCTTGGGTCAGGTTAATTTTTGCTGGGTCCAGTTAAGAGAACTTGAGTCTGGACCCACTCGTGGACCCAAAAAAAACCCTGGTCTGTTGTTTTAATCTTCCTGTCTGAAAAATTTTCTGATACGTCTCCAGTTGACCAAATTTGGCCTAAAAATTGAAAAAATTCGTATTTTTTCTGGGGGCTGCCGCCCCCCAGACCCCCGCAACACTGAGTTTATTTAATTCAAATGACCAAAACTACGTTTTTTATGTAAAAAATGGATTGTGGCGGCTGACGCCCCCAGACCACGCAACAGTGAGTGTAAAAAAAAAGAGCAAAAAAAGTGGACAAGGTGCGACCCCCCCTTTTCGAAATCCTGGCTACGCCCCTGCTGATATAGTAATTTGTGTGCTGTATTACAAAGTACACTTTGTGTGTGCGGCTATATTTTTTCCTGTTGGGCCACAGCCCAACAGGTCTTTAATTTTGATTTTGTGTTCTTAGTGCGCTGCTAACGTTAAAGTGCTCATGTGCGGAGTTTGTTTTCCACGTCTGCCTCCGTCAAATTGCACCCGTCTACCTACTTATTTAACCTTGCTGGCTTTCTTCTGTTAATGTACTGCCTTTGCAATTTCCGCCGTTACACAGGCATGGTAAAAAAGATTACAAAAAAATGCTTTTTCCGGAATCGATCCAACAGCCTTCGGTTTATGAGTACCACTGCTAAACCACTACACCATTCTGCCGTCTTGTATTTTACAGCTAAGAATGCCTAGTAAAATTTATTCCATAAGGTGCCTATGTTACATGCTACAACATAGTTTTGAAAACTTTGCAGATAAAATGTTAACGACATACATGCCTATTGAACAAAATCTGAAGGTTTTGCAGTCTGATTAGCAGGCAGGTTTAGTACATACGTGTGCATCAAAAATTACATGTTAGCTGTCCCAACAGGTTTACGATGGCCTCTGGCCAATGTACTTGAAAATTATAACTTTTTGCTTACTGAATGTTTTTGCCGAAAATTGGGCTTGTTTACTGTGTAGATTTGCGTCTTCTTGTCATTACTGCTGGTTCCTCATTGCTACAGACAGACAGTTTCAGTGTTACTTTTGTCGTCTTGCTTTCACTGTCCGTTCGTCAGTGCTGCAAACTGGAGTGTGTATTTGTGTATGTGCGTTTACAGCGTGTGTGTCATCTCGCTTGAATGGCGTAGTCTGAATTGGCCCAACGCCTGCTATTGGCTGTCTTGCGTATAAGAAAATTAGTTTGCTCAGCCAGTCACTGTGCACGCACGGGTCAGCCGAGGATGATGCTTCGCCTTAGTGCTTATACTTACATAAACGAAATTCACATGCATATTTTAAAAAGAGGGGGGGGGGTCGCACCTCGGCAGTTTTTTCAAATTTTAAACCATCAAATTCAAGTCAAACATAATTTTGACTTTTCTAGATAGGTAGTGGTCTGCTTTATATATTTCTTTATACAGAGTTCACAAACGTCAGATAAAACTCGCAATGTTACGAAACCCAGTGAGTTAATGCTTCATTAGAAGCTTATATCGACTGCTGCAGATTGTCTCAGTATCGCTTCTCGAGCTTTCTAAGCTCAGATCAAAGTGTAGTATCTGTTCTTATCAGCTTAATCTCTGGTACAAGAGCCACGTGCTCTTTGAGATTAAACTGATTTTTGGAGGTAGGATGGGAGTCCAGCTTGCTGGACCCTGTCCACGGGTTGGCCCGGTATAGAAGTACCGCCGGGTCCGGCCCTCTTCCCGAAAGGGAAGAAAATATTCTAATCACGTCCATAGGCGGATCTAGGGGGGGGGGGCTCGTCGAGGGGCCTATCGAGTCGGGGGCCTGTCGGCCCGAAGGGCCGATAGGATCCATACTTGCGCATACATGTAGGTTGCTCTCCGTGTTGTTTAGGGCCTATTTGGGCCCTTGTATCCTGTTGTGGACTAAATAGTTTCCTCTACATGTTGCTTTAGGGCCTATTTAGACCCCTGTAGCCGACTATGCGCTAAATAGGCCCCTCTATGTTGCTTTTGGGCCTATTTAGGCCCTTATAGGCTGCTGTGTACTAGATAGTCCCCTCTCCATGTTGCTGTGGGGCCTATTTAGACCCTTATAGCCTGCTGTGTACTAGATAGGCCCCTCTCCATGTTGCTTTGGGGCCTATTTAGGCCCTTGTAGTCTGCTGTGGACTAGGTAGGCCCCTTTCTATGTTGGTTTTGGAACTATTTCGGCCCTTGTAGTCTGCTGTGGACTAGATAGGCCCCTTTCTATGTTGCCTTTGGACCAGTTTAGGCCCTTGTAGTTGTAGCCTGCTGAGGTAGGCCCCTCTCCATGTTGCTTCCGTGACTATTGAATAGGCCCTTATGGCCGACTGTGGAATATATAAACCGAATCTGCGCCGATATTGTATATAAAACTCACTGTAAAAGTTGAATGTTTCGGCATTGTTTCTGAAATTTTTTAGATGGAGGTGTCTCTTTTCACCCCGCAAAACACTGTCCCACTCCACCCCGGGGTGCTACACATAGTATTTATATACTTATCTATGCGTAGTAATTTTTCTGGATCTTTAAAATCTGAGAAAACTTTGCTTGACTAATGACAACTATTCGGTATTCGGTTTTCGGCCGAAAACGAAAAACCGAATATTCGGTATTCGGAATTTGGTGAAATTTTTTTCGGTCCCATCCCTAATTTTAACACATTTCAAAAAATGGGGCCTATGGTCGGGGGGCCTATCAGGGTCCGAGCCCCCCCCCCCCATGGAAAATTTCTAGATCCGCCACTGATCACGTCGCACAGCTAATAATACCATGTTACATTTACATTGGGTCTTTTCCGTTATTCCCCCACCAGTCCGGAATTTGGAATTTACTGAGCCGATTTGAATAATTTTTGCACCAATGGACTCCTCTTGACCTCAGAACTTAAAAACAACTAATTTTGAAAAGTTTTCAAATTTTTGTAATTTTTTTAAATTCTAGCGATCCAAAACCAAAAATTCGTGTCTAGAACACTTTGCGCATCTCAGAAAGTAAAAAATCCGCATTTTGTATGAAATTTTAAAATTTTAAAGTTTTTTCTAAAATTTGAAATATTTCAAAGCTTGCGTTTTTGAAGTCCTGAAATCAAGAGGAGTCCATTGGTGCAAAAATTATTCAAATCGGCTCAGTAACTTCTAAATTCCAGGCTGGTGGGGGAAGAACGGAAAAGACCCGTATCCACACATTAGCAGTGTATAAATATGTTAAGCTGCGCAACAGGATTTGCCGTAGTATATGAAAAACGTATTTACCCATTAGTTAGCAGCCGACTGCAATATTTAATGATTACATTTTGCACCAAACTTTCATGTGTGCGTTTAGACTCCATTGGAAGTGGCCCGGCAGGCAGTGGACAGTGACGTGCACGTTGTGGGCGTGTCCAGCCAGGCCGCGGGGCACCTCACCCTGGTCCCTCAGCTCATGAAACATCTGGACGAACTTGGACGACCGTACGTCCGACCAGTCTAGGCCAGTTTTGTCCGTAAAGTCGGCTTCATAATTGTCCTTGTCCTTTTCTGTGTCCTTTTGTCCTGAGCAATTTTTGCAGACAAATTTGGGGTCAACTTCAGTTAGTGTGCAAAAATGGGGTTAAAATTTGGTCATTTCTTCCTGGCAGCTGACCAACTTTTGTCCTTGTTCTTGTCCGTCTTAAAAAAACTTCTTGAACCGCGCTTATGTCCTTGTTTCTGTCAGCATAATATTTTATTGACTGCTTCGCAACTCAGCAAGGTATTTATCTGATGCGTAATGTATAAATCGACTAGCTTGTTAAAAACAATCTGACTTTTGGTCAGAATTTAGACCGAGTATTTTTGTAATTTTGCCATCGGAACGGATATACACGGCTGTTAGTAGGTATAAATCGAACCCTCAAGGCCTATTCACACGAGGGCTCATTTTGCTCCATGGCGTACGCCATGCAATGCCCCCTCCTGTGAATAGGCCTTGATGCATCAGTTACATAGAGACTGCACTGGAGTTTTATTTTTTCAGCGATATTCTGGTAGTGTGCGGAGGCGTGATTCCACCCTTGGATTATGAGGCCTTGAAAAAGCTTGGTGTCAAGGAAATTTTTGGACCAGGTCAGTGTTCAGAATAGCTATGCCGACTACGGGTAGAGGTGAGCGAGGTCAACTTATGCGGAGATAAGCTGCAGTAGTTGTGCTTATGGTTCATTTGTCCGATAAATGGTTGGAACTGATATTGTAGAGGCAAATCGAGTAGAGAGCACTGTAATAATTACTGTACCATTGACTGAAAACTGTTGTCTAATAGTATTCACTTTTCAATACGCAAAGTTTTGTATTCCCAAAGACAACTTACGACTGAGCCTAGTTACATTTGTACCTCGGTTACCTCGGTACGCCCGGGGACGCTTCAACATTGAGTTTAAGCACTTCGCCGGTGTGAAATACTGAAATGGCTATACCAAAACACCAATGGTAGCCTGACTAAATGACATACGTTTTGTGAATGTCATTTTTAACATTTTTAGGCACTCGCATCCCAGAAGCAGCGTTGCGCACTCTGCAACACATACAGGAGAGTTTCGGACAACCCCACGCTACAAACAAAGCTGCCAGTGGACGATAAAGTCGCCAAAATACTCCATTCTATAGAAAATATTCCATTAAATTTGGACGATTCTTCCGATATAGTGTTGTGGTGGTGTTTTTGTTTGTCAGTACATGGTATTTTACTTGCCATTATGCATCTACTGAATCACGTAGATTAGCCATTTTTAAGGTGTTTTAAGCCAGGTGTTTTTTGCAACAAATATTTTCCATTTCTTGAAGAACTTTTTGTTTTTGAAATAATTGTTCTTGACGTAGTGTTTGTGAGTTCCACAGCGGACAGCCTCTACAGTGGGCAGTTCTGCATCTAGAAAGTTTCGGTTTGCGTCAGCGTCAGGTCAACAAAAAATGGCAGCGAAAATGGCGTTATTCTTGTGACGTATGTGGATGTTGGTTGTATGTATAGCAGTTGCTTATTTAATAATTAGAGTAAAATATATTATTTATTCCACCAGTCGTCTTTATCCCTATCGTTTTGTCTTTAAGCAGTTTTAAGAAAGAAGATAGTTAAGGTGATTTCCAGACCGAATGAAAAAATAGGCGAAGCCAGGGTTGTGCACCGGAAAATTTCCGCGGAAAAAAACGTTTTTTTCCGGAAAAAATGAAAAATTTTCCGGGGGTCCGGAAAAAAAGAAAAAAATGGAAAAAAATGCCAGACTGAATATAAAGCTGAAAAGCATCATAAATCATGCTTTTTGACAACGTTTGAGCACTATTAAGTTAAAAAAGGATATATATATATATATATATATATATATATATATATATATATATATATATATATATATATATATATATATATATATATATATATATATATATATATATATATATACGTACAGCTCGAACTTTTTCTTGTCAATTAACGGTCTCAGTGACTTTCTTTTTTTTAATTTATGTTTCCAAATAGAATTCCAAGCATGAAAAGGTAGAAAACTGTCTGCTACACAAATGGAATGTCAGTTTTTCTGCGATAAATTGCAATTAAGTGTTACCCAAAATTTTTTTGCTGTTAAATGTATTGTTAACGGTATGTAAAAGAAGTCTCATTGGTATTTTTAACGGCGCGTATATTAATAACTCATGCGTATATTAAATAACAGCACGACAATTTTTGGTAATTTTCTTAACCTGATCCTGTGATAATAATGAAATTGAGACGGCGTCTCCCAAAACGAACGCTATTTTGACGCTTTTGGCCAAAATTTAGGTAAAAGACGTTCAAATTCTAACAAATATATAATATATAGCATAAAAATTTAAACAGAAGCACATGTGCATTGTGATTGTTCAAAATAAACTCTTAGGGTGGATTTCACAAAGGTGGTTTTGTTAAACCATGGTTTTACGTACGTTTTCATATGATTTGCACATAATTTCATTACGAAATATCGCCTGATTCGTTACGAAATTCGTAAATTTTCTTAAACCATGGTTTTCGCGCAGTTGAAATTTAAGACCTGCAGCATAGCAGGTCTCTGTTTTGCTGAAATTTCAGTTGAGCTAAAACCATGGTTTAAGAAAATTTACGAAATTCGTAACGAATCAGGCGATATTTCGTAATGAAATTATGTGCAAATCATATAAAAACGTACGTAAAACCATGGTTTAGTAAAACCACCTTTGTGAAATCCACCCTTAATATTTGGCCGACGCTGCTTCAATGTAACATCAACGTGGCAGTACTGATTCAACATGTTCTCGCCATATTTGGTTGCTTCAATGAATTGTGTCTGAACATTGCAGTTTTCGCATAAGCTTAGCATATTTTTTTGAGACACATAAGGCTTGAAAGCGTGTAGTTGTTGCCCCTGTGCCAAGTCCCCAAAGAGCCGATGATAAAGCCAAAGACTTTGACAGTTTTCAGTCCCATGCCAATTCTCATGTCTTCCGCCAGTTGCTGATATTTTTCTTCCTTTTGCACTCGATATTGAAAACGCATGTGCCCCATTACTACGGTGTTTCTTCAGTAAACAGTGGTCACCGGATGTAAATATATATAAAAATTTTTGATACACCGAATTTTTTTCCATTTTCCGATTTTCGAAAAAAATGGAAAATTTTCCGGAAAAAAATGGAAAATTTTCCGGCCTTCATTTTTTTGCGGAAAAATATCAACCCTGGGCGAAGCACGTGCGTCCTATCTTCACAGCAGCTGACCGAAATTTGTCGTCCCTCTGTTCTTTAAGGACAAGATGACCCGGGCTTACCGTTTAAGAGATAGCACTAGTAACGCCAAATCAGCGACCCGCCATTTCACTTAGAAAAAACTTGGTTACGTATTCTTGAGGTATTCCTGATAACGTAATTTTTAGATCAACACAAAATAACAGCTTTTTTACGTCAACAAAATAACAGCTGAGTTTTCCACTTAGAAGCTGACAGGGGTGGAGCGGGTCTGAATTTTCGACCCGCGACCCAAGTCCCAACCTAACCCGCGGCTCGACACTCGTGGGTAACCGACAACCCAACACGCGCCATAGAACCCGACCAAAAAGTACAAAAGTAAAAATATAGTATTCCCGGACAAAACCGTCCGACCCGGAGCCCAGACTAAACCGTACGACCAGGAGCCCAGACTAAACCGTACGACCAGGAGCCCAGACTAAACCGTACGACCAGGAGCCCAGACTAAACCGTACGACCAGGAGCCCAGACTAAACCGTACGACCAGGAGCCCAGACTAAACCGTACGACCAGGAGCCCAGACTAAACCGTACGACCAGGAGCCCTGACTAAACCGTAGACAAACAAACAACCCTAGCTTCTAATGATCATTCACTATACCTACATCGAGCATCTTTGTGGGCTGTTGCTTGCAGACTGAGTTGACTGATGATACAAAACTATTTTGCATATTAGTGATAGATGTCTGCTGATCATCCAATCAGCCAATTCTAAAAGGCCTGCCTATGTCTGAAATGTCATTGGTCAAACAGTTAAAATAATTTGCATATCAACTCCAATTGGACACTGGAAATATCTAGTGTCCATTTGTAGTTTGCAAGATATAACAAAAGGGGGGCTGGTTGGCAGACAACTAAGACATTAGCAAAATAAATATTGTTTAGTTTACAAGTAGATTCGTATAGTACTCATACGTACGGTAATTGATTGAGCTTTGGCTCATTTGCATACCGTGCTGAAATATGCAAATGAGCTGAGAAACGCTATATAAGCAGCCGAATCGTAACACAGATCACTTCAAGTCTTTTGTGCTGACTTCAATCAGCCGTTACCAAGCAATGGCAAAACAGCCACCGATGAGAGAAGAACCCAACGCCGACGAACCCACGGATGCCGCACCACCACCACCTGCCATCCAGCAGCCTGCCTCCGTGGACCTCGGTGCGATTGTGAATGCTGTGGTATCACAGCACATGGCCAAATTGGAGCCACCACCACCGCCAACGAAGGAGAAGCCACAATCTGTGCAGAAGGACAGCTTGAAAAAGATGTTCGAATATAGCCTCGAGCTGCGAGATAACCTCAGCAAAGCCCTTGGGGAGCTTGCCAGTGACCAGCCAGAGTAAGTAAATCGGTACAAACTTGTCTGAATGGAACGTTCAGAAACATAAATTCCGGATAGCTGTAATTAATAGCCAGTAGAACGAGTGAAACATATATGTATATGGCATAGCCTTACAGTAAAGTTCGCTTCCGTACGAGTGTCTAAATAAACAATCCATGTAAAAACAATTCAGTGATGCGTACCTAAACAAATTTTATGTAATATTAACATATATACGTACTTCTGAGTGGTCTGGTTTCTTATAATGTTCTTTTTACTTATAAATGTTCTCTTTTTTTTCTTTGAGCCCGGAGAAGCTTCAGCAGTACCTGTCGATGATGAGCGAGAAGGTGAACTACCGCATCAAGCAAATCCGCATGGCCGACAGATACGACTGGGCGACAGTGGAACGATACGAGAATTCCGGCACTCTGGGGGATGATGACGAAGACGAAAAACGGATCAAGGCGGCCGCCACTGCAGCAGAACGAGAAAAGAAGAAAGCTGAATCTCTCCGACGGGGAAAACAGCCGGCCCGATCGTTTTTTCGTACCGCGGGGGCCCCCTACGGCCCCCAAATCCTTCCTAACCCGTTCAGCATCGCCCCACCTGCCTGGCGCCCACGGTTCTGGCCTGCTGGTCCCCGATACAACGCCAATCCTCGTCAACGGACACCTGGTGCGATGGACGTGTGCTACAGGTGTTACGGGGCAGGACACTGGGCCCAAGATTGCCCCCAAGGCGGAGACCAAAAGCCGCCTGGCACCAGCAACTTCAAGTGATGCCAGCATGCCCGTGGCCGGTGTCATGAACTGTAAGTGCCCGGCCGATTACTGTTGTTATTGTCTGGAAAATAAAGCCAATATTGCTTTGGATTTGACGGTTAGGGGCAGACTTAAGGAAAAAATAGCGTTCTGAAAGAAGCTAACTTCATCCAAGCTGGTCTTGAGCGTAGTAGAACAAGGCCTAAAGCTCCCTTTTACTACGACACCCAAACGTCGTTTTATGAAAAATAATAAAAGTTCTCGGCTGCACAGACAGTTTGTGACCGATAGCATCATCGAGATGCTTCAAAAAGGCTACATAAAGGAAGTTAGCTCTTTTCCCAAAGTAGTTAATCCTCTTTCTGTGCACATACAAAATAATGGGAAAAAACGCCTGATATGCGATCTTCGCTACGTCAATAGCTTTGTTAAACAACGGAAAGTGAAATTTGATGATTTTAAAGTCATGACTCAGTATTTAGACCAAAATAGCTTCATGACTTCGTTTGATATCCATAAAGGCTACTACTTCATTGAAATAAGTGAACAAGACAACACATACTTGGGTTTTTCCTGGCTCATAGGCGGTGTAAGAAGGCAGTTTGTATACTGCGTCCTACCGTTTGGACTCTGCTTGGGACCATATATTTTTACCAAAGTCATGCGTCCCCTAGTGGCCCGCTGGCGAAAAATGGGAATTAAAATTTGCATGTATCTAGACGACGGTCTAATCACCACTGCCGATGCAGCTGGGTGTAGGTGCGACAGTTGTCGTGTCCGAATGGACCTAGAAAGCGCCGGCTTTATTACAAATGAAAAATGCGAATGGACGCCGCAGCAGTCACTACAATGGCTAGGGGTTATAGTAGACCTAAAAGAATATAGATTCAAACTACCTGAAAAACGTCTACGTACGACAAAAAAGCGTGTCGAAGAGGTATTGGCTTCCGATAAGCTCACTCACTGCACGCCAATTGGCTAAAACCGTGGGAACTATCATATCGTTAGCTCTAGCTGCAGGACCCATAGTTCGGCTACAGACGAGACATTGTTATGCTCTCATAAACTCAGCCATCGGTTGGGATAGCAAGATACAGCTATCTAGTGAACACGTGAGCGAACTAGAGTTCTGGCAAAGAAATCTAAACAAACTGCGGTATGCTTCTATTCAGAAACCGAGTATTCCAGTAACACTCTGTTTTTCGGACGCCAGTAAGTCAGGAGTGGCCATGGTGTTAAACGAGTATAGTGACAGACGAGTAGCGTTTCGCGCTCTGTCTGCGGAAGAAATGCGTAAGTCCAGCACTTGGCGAGAGCTTGAGGCAATTCACTTCGGTTTGAAAGCCTTTCAAAAGCATGTACAAAATAAAAAAGTGAAAATTTACTCTGATAATCAAGCTGTCAGCCGCATAGTTTCGGCCGGAAGCTCGAAAGGAGAACTACAAAATCTTGCAATCGAAATTTATAGCCTGTGTTTGAGCTTAGGTACCGAGGTCGAAGTAGAATGGATCCCCAGAGAGGCCAATGAAGAAGCAGACCGTCTAAGCAAAACACAAGATTTCGATGACTGGACAGTTCATCCAGCGGTATTTAATCTGCTGGTGGCTAAATGGGGGCGCCCCGACATAGATAGGTTTGCCGGTTATGAGAATGCTAAACTTTCGCGCTTTAACTCAAAAACGTGGGTGCCTGGCACAGAGCGAGTTGACGCATTTGCAGAGTTATGGACAGGCACCTTTTCATGGCTGGCTCCGCCAACGAGACTCATCACCCAAACAATTCGTCACCTGGTTCTGTCTAGGAGCAAAGCCATACTAATTGTGCCTGACTGGCCATCTGCAGCCTTTTGGCCCGTTCTAAAATCATGCTGGAATCAACTAGTTCAAGACTCGGTCACATTCCCCCCAGGGAATTGCGTATTTGAACGTGGCTCCCAGAAAAATTCTGTGTTTGGCCCGTACTTTCCTTCCGCAGTCCATGCACTTCTACTAAACTCAACTTTGAACTCTTCATAGTTTATCATACTGTTCGATGCTAACTGTTAAATAAAACATTTCTTTTCGTCCGAGCTTAGTGAGTAGAGAAAAGAAATATTGTTTAGTTTACAAGTAGATTCGTATAGTACTCATACGTACGGTAATTGATTGATACCGTGCTGAAATATGCAAATGAGCTGAGAAACGCTGTATAAGCAGCCGAATCGTAACACAGATCACTTCGAGTCTTTTGTGCTGACTTCAATCAGCCGTTACCCACCCACCCTCCCACATAGTACAAAAAGAAATTGTATTTAGATGTCATATCCAAAAGCAGCTGGAGTGACGGAGGAGTGGCGACTCTGAGCAAAGGTGAAGCACCGTTATACAGAAGTATGCTCGAACTGTTGCGACACAGTCGCGCCCCAAACACACTACGTACCTACAGAAGTCAATTGGAAAAATTTCGCAAGTGGTGCAATGAGCATAGCCGAGAAGATCTACCTGCCTCTTCAATAACTGTTTCAATGTATCTTACCTACTTAAGATCGTTGGGGCGCCCTCCCAGTGCCTTGAATGCAGCCTCAGCTGCTATTAGCTGGGCACATAATGTGGCTGGCTGGAACAATCCCACAAGCACCAAACTGCCAAAATTAATTGTGGACGCTGCTCGAAGGCTTGATTCGAGACCAGCCAAACCTAAGACTGCCGTTCAGCCTAACATAATAGGCATGATTCTGAAGACGTATGCATCAGAAAACGCAAACCTGAAGCAGCTACGTCTTGCGACCTTTTGCTCACTCAGTTACTATGGATTTCTACGGTCTCAAGAGGCCTTAAATCTTAAAACAAGTGACATTACTTTGAACGAAAATGGTTACAAAATTTCAGTAAAAAGTAGCAAAACAGACCAGTATAACGAGGGCGATACCATTTGTATAGCCAAAACCAACAACAAAGATTGTCCCCGGAAACTGATCGAACGCTACTTAAACCACGTCAGCTCTCCTTATAATTTAAATAGTTTCCTTTTTCCAGCCCTCAGCTTTTGTCGTAAGTCTAGACTCTTTAAAGCCAGACACGACAGGTGTATTTCTTATGGCAGAATCAGGGAAGAATTCAAAGCAGCACTGACGGCAATAGGTGTAGAGATAACACTAACTATGGTCTACACTCCCTGCGAAGGGGGGGCACCACCGCCGCAGCAGCCGCTGGTGTATCGGATCGACAGATTCGAAAACACGGACGATGGAAGACGAAAATGACCATGGAACACTATATTGAAGAGACTGAGGAGCAGTCGGAACTCTCAGTCACCAAAGCAATCAGCAGCACAATGCCTTGAAAACACATCATACTGTTCGATGCTAACTGTTAAATAAAACTTATTTCTTTTCGTCCGAGCTTAGTGAGTAGAGAAAAGAAATAGTTTGATTAAATTTTTTGTTACAATAAATATATTCTTGTTTGTTTATTTTCAGGTAAAACGCTTGATTAACAGCGATCGCTAGAACAGACTTTTCCGGCTCAAAATCAGGGCAACTTGATTCGGCACCCCCCATACGACAAAAAATATATACAGCAGTTGTCTGGGGGCTAGGAATACACACTAATCATAGGCTAGGCTAGAATAGTTTGTCAGTATTCTTGTTATCGGAGCAAAAACTGATAACAAAGGTTCCTTCTCTAGAAGGAACAATAATTTGACTGTTTTGAACCTCATTTTTTCAAACGTGGAAATTTTGACGAATTTCGTTCAGTGTAACGGCTGTGGCGATAGCTGCGACGGATTGATGCTTATTACCAAATCGACGGGGCTGCCACGATAATGGCGAATTTGGCTATTATGGCCAAGTCGCCTGGAATCGTCGCTGCAACTGCGGGGCAATTTTGGCAATTTTAAGGGTCGATTCATACTTTTGTACGTACATTGGGACAGACGGATGAAAGGACGTCCACCCACATATACTGAATGTCAAAACCGCTGTTCAATTCATACTTTGTGTCGTTCAGTCGTATGCCCGTATTCGTACTTCAATTCATCCCTAGTAAAAATGGCACAGTTTCATTTGACTTATGTCCGGCAAAGTTATGACCAAAAACCTTGATTAAACCCTTTTTTGCCCTTATTATAAATGCATTAGTTTTCAAATAATTTCGCGACAAATAGGTAACGCTAAAATAAAAACTTTTGCATGTTAAGCTTTCCTTCAGGGCAGCGCATTTTGAGCCTGCTGAAATATGCTGTTAGGACTGGACCACTGGAGGGAGAGTGGAGGGGGCTTAGAGAATTACATATGTGTGCGGGCTTTCACTTGCCTCATCGGTACACAACACCGTTCAGGGCCCAATTTATTGAAGCATTTGTCGTTGAAAAAATTTTCAAGCGCAAACATTTTCAACGACGACCACTAATTGTCCTGAAATTCTGCGTTTGCCAATGTTTCAATGAATCTTAATATTCAACATTGAACATTTTGCTTCGAAAATAACGGGCCCAGATAATCTATGTATGATATATACCATGCTATTAGCATAGCTTCGAAATCATAGTCTTTTGTCTAGTCTAAAGTTATCACAGCCTAAAAATTTATATGTTGATAAAAATAAATAAACAAAAATACATGAATACAAATAAATTTATATATCGCCAAAATCGCCAGTTTTGAAAAAATAAGTTCAAAACAGTTAAATACATTGCTACTTAAATGAACGGCGCTATTACGCAGTATATACTAAAAAAATTCTGTAAAAAGGGAGTCCGACATGAAAATTTCAGGTTTCGCGGGTCGGAAATTTTTTTTGACAATCGTAGCCTGAGTGGCTACCCGAGGGTCGACCCGCGGCTCAAATTTTCCGGCCCACCCAACCCAACCCTACCCGCGGCTCAAATTTTCCGGCCCAACCCAACCCAACCCGCGGGTACCCACGACCCGAGTCCACCCCTGTGAAAGCATTCTGGTCAGAGCGTTGTGGTCACTAAAAGTTATAAAAATAAATTTAAACAGCTTGTGATCAAATAATTCTTTACTGATAAAAACAAATAAATAAAAATTATGCACATCACATCATAGACTAAAGCGATGAGGACAAACCGTTGCACAAACAGAACATACGGAGCGATGCGGCGCTGACTGGTTGTACTGTCAAACACGCTATCAATGTACACCAACTAAAATACAAATCCAACTACTCACTTTTACAAAACTATATACAATGACTAAACGGTGTTTTTCAGATACAATACAATTTGATTTATACACCACAAAAAAGTAAAATGACAGTCATTTGTTCCGTTACCAGGTTGTTCGAAGGTTTAAAAGTTTAATCAAATTTAAAAACGCCAAAATTATTAACCGGCAATAAATAAATACAGAAGAAAGTAATCTCACTCAAAACTAAAACTAGACTTTCAATAATTCATATCTAGTCGTAGGAAATTTTATCAAATTTCACCGCGTCACGGATACGTCAGTCCTTCATGTTTGATGTGATCAATGCAACATCAATTCTATTCGCTTCCATCAAAGCCCCAGGGTCATTCCATCATCGGCCTGTGTGCTGCGCGCTGAGCCTGTGCTTGGATCGCCAGACCTTGATGGTTTGGTCGTCGGACACGGAGACGAGCATCTCGGGGTCCTGGGGGTTGAAGGCGACGGCGTTGACCACCGACGAGTGCGGCAGGCGCCCGCTCACGCAGCCATGTGCCCGGTCCCACACGTACGCCTGTTTGTCCTCAGACCCACTGAAACACAACAGCATATTATATAGTAGAAGGTCACGTGATTTAGCACTTTGCTGGCTGAGCAAATTTTGCGGTTGCAAACGTAGTTTGCAGTTTGGGCTCACTGCAATTTCCCTAAGTTAGTTACTAGTAAGGAAAAATGCCCTTGTCGGGCGGCTCCTTGGGTAGAATAGGTTACTGTCTGTCTAAAGCGGAAAAATACTTAGGCTGAGCTTGTAAAAGCATTGGTACAAGACTTTATTAACGAGAATATGCAATTCGTGTGAGCTCGTTAAAGTAGGTGGACTAGGTATACCTGTTGAGAATAGGAATATGATCTTCGTAGGGCAGACACTGTTTTCCGCACCCTATTCGCGCGAACTTACAGCCCGTTCTGGGTTTGTTTCAACGGTATTTTCTTTTTATTATTGTTGTAAAGTATATATGCTTGATAAAAAGGTTCTGTGAGATAACGGCAGACCTTATCCAGATCCTTAACTTATCGTTTGATCATAATATATGTATGTATATGTAAGGTACTGTGTAAGCATCTTACTTCATTCGATCATATTTGAATTATGTATATTGTGTTAGATGTGTGTAAGCTAAAGTAGGAACAAATCCATAATCTGAGAGTCCATAATCTAAAAGCAAGAGCTTACAAGAAACTGCGACCTAAACTGACCCATTTATGGCGTGCAAAGTACATTGGTGCGAGGTAGGGTTTTCAGCGTAATTGTCAGCCGAGAACTTTAGCAATCCCTGACCGATTGTTTGCACACCCCTGAATCATTTCACCCGTTCAGCCAACAGTCGACATTTCAGCTAAAATTGTTACGAGTGCCCGCTCTAACGTTTTTGCCATTTGCCAATGTTGAATTAGTGTAAAAAAGCCTCTATGTTACATGAGCAAACGATATAATTTAGCTGAAGGTCGCGCGAATAGGGTGCGGAAAACAGTGTCTGCCCTACGAAGATCATATTCCTATTCTCAACAGGTATACCTAGTCCACCTACTTTAACGAGCTCACACGAATTGCATATTCTCGTTAATAAAGTCTTGTACCAATGCTTTTACAAGCTCAGCCTAAGTATTTTTCCGCTTTAGACAGACAGTAACCTATTCTACCCAAGGAGCCGCCCGACAAGGGCATTTTTCCTTACTAGTCCTCTCTCTTTTTCCGCTGTAGTGGAAACGAACCACACTACATATACATAGCTATGACGGCTTCACTGCCTGAAGCGGACCAATGTAGTATGTACGTAAGTGTACATGTGTACATGTCTATATACCTATGTAAAATTTACCCCTTGGACCCCCGTTCGGTGGGTGTTGGAATGCATGGAGGTTCTACACAAAAACAAACCACGGATTCGTAATCAGGGGCTCAAATCACCTCTATGGACATCAAAATTGAAATTTTGAAAGTTTTACCCCTTGGACCCCTGTCGGGGGGGGGGGGGGTAACCTAAGGGAGGAGGTGGGGTCGCAGGGGAGTCAACGAGAGTCATAGACGAAAAAAGACCTCAGATTCGTGTTCAGGCAGTCAAATTACACCTATGAACATCAAAATCCGAATTTTGAAAACTTGACGCCTTGGACCCATTGTGGGGGGGGGGGGTAAATACCCTAGCAAAGGGTCGTAGGAGAGTTCACGAGAGTCACAGACAAAAATGAACCTTGGATTCGTGTTCAGGGGGTCAAATTACCCCAATGGACATCAAAATTTCAAATTCAAAAAAATTGACCCATTTTGCCCCCCTAGGTGGCACCCTGGGGGACATGGGTGTCCAGAGTGGGTATAGGCAAAAATAAATCTCAGATTCGTGTTCAGGACACCAAACTACCTCTAGAGACAAGTTTTTGAGAATAAACTCGAAAAAAAAAATTTTTACCCCAAAAGTGCAAAAGGGTCCAGAGTCCCCTTTGAGAACACCCTAGGGGGGCAATCGGTGGGGCAATGGGTATTAATATGATATGTTCGCAAGATCACAATCCATATTACACGAAAAAACTTGAACTATCATGAAAAACAAGCAGCAAACCTAATTAGTCTACTATGAAGTTACGTACGCGCATACATGACACACAGCCAACCGGGGGGTACCGTCTAGGGGACTATTCAACATCTGAGTAAGAAAGTGATAATACCAGTGAATGCACAGCATATGGGTTTATATTCGTATACAAAACGATAGACCTCCAGCTATAACCATGATAGCTCCACTGCCCGTAGCGAACCTACCCCCGTAATACACGTGGCGGGGGGTATGGGCATGTCCTGGGGCTTATAGGCCGAAATTCAAAAAAAGCCCATGTTAGTTTCTATTCCACTACTGTACCACCTCACATGCAAAAGATCATGACTGGCCGTTTTGCGCAACTTCTTAAAAAGTGTGCTAAACTTTTTCGTACTTAGTCATTTTTTGGACCCCAAAAAAGGGGTTTCCCCCCTCCCAGCACAGCCTCTCACGAAAACACCCGAGCAAAACCATTTTTTCCGTGTCTATTGCAGGCTATACGAAATGTGAAAAACCAAAAAAGGTGTCGCTCGGATGAACTACCGGCGAGAAAAGTTCTGGGAAAAAAAAAAAAAAAGAGCGAAAGTCCGTGAATTTTTGGGGGTCCCCGGGGGTATCTCAGAAAATACTTGACCGATCCGGCTGAAATTTCGCCAGCACTTAGGTATTGCCAAGGGGTGTACACACACAAAATTTCGTGTAAAAAGCTCTTCTATATTTTGAGCTACAAAAAGTTCAAATTCTCAAAATCCGCAATAGTGCTAAATTTTCCTATTCTAGGGTTGGGCGCTATCGCGCCAACCCTGATCACACAAAAGTTAGAGTTGTAAATACTCCAACATGACCACATTATAGCAGACAAAACGCTATCAGCCATTCCTCACATAACTTGAGCTGAAATTTGTCCTTGTTACTGTGCTTTAGGACAATTATTATGCACCGGGCTTAACCAGAACGAAGACAACATCATTTATTATTATTATAAAAAAAGCCCTGTCACCAAGGGCAGCAGTTTGGGTGGAATAGGGACCAGATTCCGATCTTCAGCGGAAAAATGCTAATAAGCTTGTTAAACTCCCAGGACAAGTTTTGCTGCCAAATAGGAAGACTCGTTAAGGTGGTAGTTGCGATTTCGAGGTTTCTGTGATTTCTGTGTAAACTTTGCGCCACCAGAACTAAAGTTATAAGTGACGCCTAACCATGACTTTTTGAGACAGTACTGTAAAGGTCAAAATCCCCAGGCATGTTTCTCACTTTTTCGAAATTTCACCTGTGGACATTTTTAGAGGGCTTTAATTACAACAAAATATGTTAACTTTTCGGTGCGTTTGCTTTTAAACAATTTTCTAAGGAAATTGACAAGTTATTGAAAAAGTAGAGGAAATGCCTGGGGATTTTAAACACGTCAAAAACCTTACAACTTTCAGCCCCAACAGGTAATCGTATGATTCACAGCTGTGTCGCAAACTTTTTGTAACAAATTTCAATATTTTGAAAAGGACCTCTCTTAAGGGGGTAATTGCGTTTTTAGGTGTTTTTTTAAAAAGCTACAGCTCAGCGTTTACAAATTTAAATCACAAGCGGTCTTTTGCATTAGGTAGCACAATATCTTGTCTAAATGTATGCCATGCATTGAAATTTAGCCTGTAATTTTGTTTTCAGCATAAGCGACTAAAGAAAGGTCCTTTCCAAAATATTACAATTTTTTACAAAAAGTTTGCGCCACAGCTCTGAATCATACGATTACCTGTTGGGGCTGAAAGTTGGTAAGGTTTTTGACATGTTTAAAATCCCCAGGCATGTCCCCCACTTTTTTAATAACTAGTCAATTTACTGAGAAAATAGCTGATAAGCAAACGCACCGAAAATTTAAGATATTTTCTTGTAATTAAAACCCTCTAAAAATGTCCACAGGTGAAATTTCGAAAAAGTGAGAGACATGCCTGGGGATTTTGACCTTTACAGCACTGTCCCAAAAATTTATGCTCAGGCATCACTTATAACTTGAGTACTGGTGGCGCAAAGTTTACATAGAAATCACAAAAACCTCGAAAACGCAACTACCACCTTAACCCGCTTGTACTGGAAACAAAATAAAAGGTCAAGTTTCAGTGCATGGCATACATTTAGGTAAGATATTGTTGTACTGAATGCAGAAGACCGCTTGTGATTTGAATATGTAAACGCTGAGCTATAGCTTACCAAAACACCTAAAAACGCAATTACCCCCTTAAATGAAGACAAGACTTGCGTCAAAATTATAGCAATCGCCCTGCGACACGTTAGTGCCCTCTGCACCCTATTCGCGCGATTAATAATACCTAAGGAAAAGCATTATAGACGCTTATTATTGTAGTGTGAGTCTGACCTAGCAATGGTAGTGTGTGTGGCGTCGAGGAATATGAAGAAGCAGTCCTGGCTGGGGGTGTAGGCGCGGTGCTGGGTGAAGCAGTAGGGCATCAGGCTCAGGGTCTCCAGGTCCACCACCCGGATCTCCATCTGCTCGGCGATAGGAGGGGGCTCCAGGGGGTCTGAGATAAGGCACCCCTCTGGCCACGCCCGCATGTTCACGTACAGCCACCTGAACAACGCACAACACTGCACTCATAGGGTCGTATGTCCGCTCAGTCGGCAACATTATCAACGTAAATAAAGTCTGGCACCATTTGACAAAATGAAACATAATATGGTTTTGCTAAGAAAATAATATATACATGTTGACTATTAAGAGTAACAAGTAGTCGCCGCAGAAGTCACGCCACTAAAATAAGTAACTGGCGCATCTATTTTTTTGTCAAACTTTCAATAAAGTCACTAACCGTAAACGTAGTCACTAATAAAATGTATAGGATCATAATTTTGCGCGCATAAAGGACAACAGACTGAAATTACTTTGAAATAGTTGCTAAACATTGTGACCTGCGCCTTGCATCGATTACTTTCAACAATATTTGCTCCACAGTTCCACACCGCAAACTCAACACACCAACAATTTATTGAATAATACAAAAATGCATTCGAGTATAGTCACATTCTACGTAGTCGTTTAGTCACTAAGAGTACGAAACATACAGTAATGGATTATAGTTACAGTTTATGTGGGCGTTCAGTCACCAAGAGTACACATTGTCCTTAATGTGCCACCTGTGATTCGTTTAGTCACCAAGAGTACATAATATTATCCCCCACCTGTGATCCCTGCTTAGCGCCATGCCGATCACGTGTCCATTCATATCGATCACGTGATCGGGCTGGTCGAATCGTTGCTCGAGCGAGTCCCAGATCTCGTCCATGATCTCGTGCGCCGCCTCCAGGCCCCCTCCCCCGCCCGCCCCTGCCTCAGCCCCCCCTCCCCCGCCCCCCTCCTCCCCGACACCCTCTGCTGGCTGGGGGGGACTTTCTGAGCCACTGGCTTCGGCTGACTCGGCACTGGCTTCTGAAATTTGTTGAGCTAAAGTCTGATCGAAAAAGGCTGGACCCTGAGACACAACTAAACACACCATTTCATTACAAAAATGAATGAATTTCAAGCCTCAAGAGTACAGCCTAGAGCGAGTAGTCACACAAATCACGCCCCCTGTTTTGTCTCAGAGTTCACGCTTCAGCAATTTCTGGTCAGACTTTAGTTTAGTTTGAGATCATGTTTTGTCAAACCGCATCTATTAAAATTGTCATAACCTAATGAAATTCATGTAATTCTGACATTCACAGCTGGTTTTTGGTCAATAATTGTGTCTGAACGACAATGAGCTGTTAATAAAACGTTGGTTTGTAAGTTCAAATAGTTTAAGTCGAGAAACATGCTTAATGTACGTGTCGTCGCTAAAGCAATGTATTGTATGTCCTGCTTATGATAATCTTACTGAGGTGATTGTGCTTGATGTAAACATGTTTAAATCAAACTTTAGCAGCATGTGTATTTCTGTTAGCTGTTACCACTATACTATGCATATATATTTTACGCTGTACGCATGACCGTAACAATCAAGTGAACGCACGCTGATTGGCTGCCTGCTGCTGTCTGGCCTCGGCCTCTAGCCTCTGCTGTCGGAGTCGTTCGTAGACCTCCTCTCGGCGCCAGTCGGGCATTATCTCCGCCTCCAGACGCCCCAGTACCTCCGCCCCACACACCACCTTGAACGCAACCTAAAACCACAGAGACAGGGGTCGAATTAAACTTTTACGGCCGTTTGCACCAACCTTATTCTCGAGCTCTTATTCAGTGTAATGTGATTAGTTAATGGGTACCCATAATCGAGGCAATACTGCAAAGAAATAAAATCAAGACGTCTTTAGGGTTAAATGAAAGCAGCTATTCTTGAGTTATTCTATTCTCGAGCTATTCTATTTTGGTGCAAGCCCGTGTTAGACAGGCAAAAAAGGGCACGAACAAAAAAACTCGACTAGTCAACTCCGAGCATATTGCATGCGAAGGTTACACTCCTGCCTTCACTCTTCAGTGCTAATTTGTTACACAAATTTCAAAAAAGGTCTTCACCATATGAGTATAAGGGGAGAATGGGGGGACGCCCCAAAAAATCGAGGGGCCGGGGGGAGGGTCCCAAAAAATTAGAAAAAAATTAGTAAAAACGTCAATTTTATGGGAAAATACTACAAAGTTTAGTAAAGCGGCAATTTTATGGGAAAATTTTACAAAATTTTGCAAATATTAAGGTATTATGGTCGATCAGGGGCGGAGAGGGTCCCCAAGCCCAAGATTTTTACTCCGTTACAATATACTGTATTGTGTTAACAACGCCCCCCTATTTGAAATCTCATGCAACCTCTACTGGCACTTGTAAATATTTCTGCTTGCTCCAAATGCACCTGATGCGGTGTATAGGTGAGACTGCCGCATGTGAAGATCAGCAGTTTATCAGGCACCTCTCCGTGACAGATGCACGTGCACTCTTCCTCACTACCCTTGCCCAGCACATGTTTCAGGACACAGTTGGTGCAGCTAGCAGCCCCCCCTGTCTGGGCCAGCTGCTCGCTAGGTGTCGGGCTGTCGGTGGTCTGGGCATTGAACTGGATGGAAGCCTTGAGGAATGCCGACACCTGGTCTCCCACTAACAACATCCGAACAGTGCTGGCGTTGCGGTTGAAAAACCTACAAAATAAACAAAATATAAATATAATAAAATATGTAACAAAATATGCATAATATGAATAAACAAATAAACAAAATTAATCTATAATATTTTTAGTGCTAGCAACATTGCGCGATATGCTAGAGTCGGGCCATATCCTTTCTGCGCGAGATCGGCTTCTTTCGCAGAGGCCGAAGGATATGATGCTAGAAGCATCGACCGCCAGAAAGCGAACAAGAAGAAGAGACATGCTAGTCTGACCAAAAAATGGTGAACAATGAGACTGACAATTGTGACAAAATTGGCAGCAAAATCAGGTGAATCGTAATGAAATTAAACGTGCATTCATTAAGAATTGCGCAGATTTTTCAGATAATTGCTTTTATACCACCATCATTTTGTGTCATACACGTACGGTCACGATTTATGTTTCGTACCTAACTAACATCAACACCTCCATGTTTTGCTTTGTTCGGAAAAACAGTGGACCCGTTAGTCTCAGCAAGCTGACCTGAACAGCGGGGCCAGCACGGCGGTTCGCTCGGTGTGTGAGTCCTGGGTGGACTTGCAGAGCCAGAGACAGGAGACCGAGTTGGTGGCACTAAAGCGGGCCAGTTCCCCGTTCAGCACGTGGCGCCCGTCGTACCAGCACCCGAACACGTCGTACGGCTTGTTGATCACGCGACAGCGAAACTCCAGCTCCTGCTGCTCAGCTGAAATACAAATACGCAACGAATCATGCGATATTTCGTAATGAAATTATGTGCAAATCATACACAAGCGTACGTAAAACCATGGATTTTCAAAACCATCATAGTGAAATACACCCTAAAGGTCGAGTCATACTTACAACCGTATGTGCGTTGTGCGTATAATATCGAGAAATAGTCGCGCACTCGGGCCACTAACAGTGCAACGGATCAGTTTGTGGTGTGATTATTTCGTAATTTTGCCGGCTGGGGAGTGGGGCCTGTTGCCTAACTTTACAAGTCTTACCATTTATTGTAACAAATTACTTGGCTCAACAATTGGGAATTGTTCAAACACAAAAGGACAAGGACAATTAGTATGAACCATGCGTAGAGTTTGACCAGAAATAATTGCTGAACCGTGAGACAAAACAGTTGGTGTGATTATATGTTTTTGTGACTACTCGCTGTATTCTTGATGCTTGCAATTCGTTCTTTTCGTAATGAAATCACATGTTTCATTGTGTCTGAGGGTCCAGCATTTTTTGGTCAGACTTGAGTCAATAAGACACCATTAATGTGGAAGACAGCCAGTTCTCCACAGGTGGCCATGATCTTGGAGTGAACCCCGGACACCAGCAGGAGGGTGCCGTCGTTGTTGAACTGGCTCAACTGGCTGTAGCACCAACGGAAGCGTTCTCGAAGGTCACAGCACATCACTTTGTCAAAGGGCTCAGTCGCCAAAAACACCTGAAACACGCAACCCATTATTTTTCAAACTTTCAAATTGACTAAGATTAGATTCAGATTTCGACACAACTAAAATTAGATTCAGATTTCGTCATGACTAAAATTAGATTCAGACTTGAATTTACTTACTCAAAAAGTGGAAAGGATTAAAATGGAAACGCAGAAAGTAAACTATCGTAATCTATAAAAGGGGTTGGTGCCCCGTGCCTAGTGATCGTGATATTTTTCCAAGTTGCAATCGTATATAGGCCTGAACTATTATGGTACCTATTTGGTAGCTTGTCACGTTCTTGCAATATGTTTAGATGGGTGTAGAAAGAACGTCAAAGGGGAAGGGTCTTCACAGTTCATCCAGGAGTCTTCCCCCCCCCCAAATTTGCGCCCCGTTTCATGTTATGTCACCTTGCAGTGACAGATTATGATTTGGACTGTATGCGAATTGCTGACCTGGACGGTGGCGTCTTTGGAGCAGGTGGCGAAGTATCGGCCCAGGGGATCGAAGGACACGTGCAGCACCTCGTCGCTGTGCACTCCGCTCAGACATCTAGATTGCAAGGCTCTGTACAGGGCAGGGTATTTATTACACAAAAAATAGTTGCACTATAGACGTCTTGAGAAAAGTAAACATGTGATTTGGTTACGAAAAGAATAGATTTTGACTATCAAGAGTACAATTCGTTGATGCTTGATGCATCTATATAATATTACTTTCAACCACTATACTTACCGTTTTATATGAGCAAAATCTGTAACAGAAGTATAACAGGCCAACAGGGTTACAGAGCTCTAATCCGAAATTTAATCAACCAACATAAAAAGTAATCAAAGCCACATGCCGTAAATAAGAAAGGTGGGCACGAGCCACGAAGCGATGCAAGAAACTAGATCTGGGGTAGGGGGGAGTCCCACTCTCCCAACTGGCCAACCCTATAACTAACTTAGCAAGATGACAAGGCGTATGCAGCGCGATTCGTTGGAACTCAGCAAACCAATCCACGGATCGTTTGTCGATGGGCCTGAGAGTCTCCGCGCCCTCTGAGCGCTGGCGAAGCACGCTGTCTGGCTGAGGACACTCGGGATAGACACTGGAGAACAGTCTGAACAAAAGTACACTCACTTACACACAATTTACACGGACACACCAGTTACACACAGACACAGTTACAATCAGGTTTTCTAAAGGCTTCTTGTCACAGGCGATGAAACGTATCGTGTTTTTATTATACTCCTTTTGTGTCGTGGTTGTCATTGTCTTTAGTGTGCAAAAATTACAGAATGATATAATCTGTGCAAAACCAAATTATGCAGCTTCCTAGTTGGTAATGAATGTGGGTTAAGCTAGCGTAATTACATACGATGCAAATGCCACATTTAACACGCAACCGGACAAACAAACATTCTCAAATGTTTTTACAGCTTCCTGCCTAGTGCCACTGAGATAATCAAGTATTCCGAGCCAAGAATTTTCAGAAACGTGAGTAAAACAAAAAAACCGGGAAAACCCAGGTCCGTACCGTTTCCACAAGGATGGATCAGCAGCAACCCTGGCCCACTGTCTGGACACCCTCCTGGATCGGGCAAGGTGTGCGGCTTCGGGCAGATGACCAAGGACGGCCAAAAGGAGACAGTCCGGCAACAGGGACCACTGACCGACGTCCACGCCGTTGCCCATGGCCTCACTAAAGCACACTAGGACTAGACCAAAGAGACGGCCAAAAGGACACAGTCCGGCAACAGGGACCACTGACCGACGTCCACGCCGTTGCCCATGGCCTCACTAAAGCACACCAGGACTAGGCCAAAGAGACGGCCAAAAGGACACAGTCCGGCAACAGGGACCACTGACCGACGTTCACGCCGTTGCCCATGGCCTCACTAAAGCACACTAGGACTAGGCCAACGCCAAAGGGACGGCCAAAAGGACACAGTCCGGCAACAGGGACCACTGACCGACGTCCACGCCGTTGCCCATGGCCTCACTAAAGCACACTAGGACTAGGCCAAAGGGGCGGCCAAAAGGACACAGTCCGGCAACAGGGACCACTGACCGACGTCCACGCCGTTGCCCATGGCCTCACTAAAGCACACTAGGACTAGGCCAACGCCAAAGGGACGGCCAAAAGGACACAGTCCGGCAACAGGGACCACTGACCGACGTCCATGCCGTTGCCCATGGCCTCACTAAAGCACACTAGGACTAGGCCAAAAGGACACAGTCCGGCAACAGGGACCACTGACGACGTCCACGCCGTTGCCCATGGCCTCACTAAAGCACACTAGGACTAGGCCAAAGGGACGCCAAAAGGACACAGTCCGGCAACAGGGACCACTGACCGACGTCCACGCCGTTGCCCATGGCCTCACTAAAGCACACTAGGACTAGGCCAAAGGGACGGCCAAAAGGACACAGTCCGGCAACAGGGACCACTGACCGACGTCCACGCCGTTGCCCATGGCCTCACTAAAGCACGCTAGGACTAGGCCAAAGGGACGGCCAAAAGGACACAGTCCGGCAACAGGGACCACTGACCGACGTCCACGCCGTTGCCCATGGCCTCACTAAAGCACGCTAGGACTAGGCCAAAGGGACACAGTCCGGCAACAGGGACCACTGACCGACGTCCACGCCGTTGCCCATGGCCTCACTAAAGCACGCTAGGACTAGGCCAAAGGGACGGCCAAAAGGACACAGTCCGGCAACAGGGACCACTGACCGACGTCCACGCCGTTGCCCATGGCCTCACTAAAGCACGCTAGGACTAGGCCAAAGGGACGGCCAAAAGGACACAGTCCGGCAACAGGGACCATTGACCGACGTCCACGCCGTTGCCCATGGCCTCACTAAAGCACGCTAGGACTAGGGCAAAGGGACGGCCAAAAGGACACAGTCCGGCAACAGGGACCACTGACCGACGTCCACGCCGTTGCCCATGGCCTCACTAAAGCACGCTAGGACTAGGCCAAAGGGACGGCCAAAAGGACACAGTCCGGCAACAGGGACCACACTTAATTTATTGCGATCGTTTTTATTATATATTCATAAGTTTTAGTAATTCTATTGCATCTAAGATAAAAACATCAGCTAAGGTGAACTTTTTTATAACGTCAGTGACTACTGGGTGTGGGAGCGTCAGGTCCCAAGAAACCCACAAATAACACGACATATAAGCTTATCTTGCGTATATACAGCCCCACAACTGTGACCATGCAACAAAAAACTGGCCCTTTCTTGTAGTTATATTTTGTGTACATATATATCTAAAAACAGACAATGCCACCAACAATGTCAAAATATATATATGAAAACTCCAGCAATACCGTTAACAAACTTTTTATTAAACAAGCAGATATTACAACTTTGTACACAACGAACAATGGAAACATAGCTAAAATATATATACACAGGGCAACACAACTGTGAAAAAATTGAATATTGTCCGAGACGAACAAACACTCCAGATCTACCGAGGTTGTCGATCAGTTTTTCTTACTTTTCAGTTTTTTAATTATTACAAGCAGCTACTAACACGGGTGGTCGTATATCACCGAGAAACTAGACTAAATAACGCCAAATAACAGTTCATCATTTTAAAATTCTGTTCATACTTCATACAAAACAATTTGACAAAAAAACAAGCAGCCATCACCCAACTGCAATGATATGCAACACATACAGGCTTCGCAGCCTGAGTAATAGTGTTTGACACCGTTCCTACCAAGGTTCCTAACAGTTCTTTTCGTAGAAGACAAAATTAAAACATTCCGTAGAAGGAAAAAACAGAACAAAACAAAAACTAACAAAATACTAAACAGCAGACAGATAACTAAACAAATAAATAAAGCAAAACTATTAAAATTTAATCAGTTATCAAGATGTGTTGGCAGCAGGAGATCTGACTCGGTCACGGACGCTGGGATCACACTCGCTGACCATTTCCATCAGTTTTCCGGTGCTCAACAGCCGTTCCAATTCCACGTAACCTAAAAACAGATAAAGCGTGCGGCCTGACGCTGACATTCAACAATTAGTTTATTTTTATATTCAAATCTAGCATTTTTGGGGATTGGGGGCTCTGGCCAAAATTTAAAGAACCTTGTTTGATCCACCAGAAAGACACCATGAAATTAAAAAAAACACCATTTTTACCTTTTTTACCTACATTTGCTCAGTTTTTTCTTGTCGACCCAAAGCAAAATCCCAACTCTCAAAAATGTGAGCGACTTCACTCCCTCAAACTTTCAAGACCGCCACCCCCCCCCACACCTCGGTAGACCCTCCCTCACACATGTGTTGCCCTAAACCAGTACTATCAGATAAATGGTGGGTGATATAACTTATTTATTCTCAACTAAAAAAGCATAAACGAACCGCCAATAAATCGACCGCAAATAAAAATCTGTGGCACAGTCATGACCCCGGTGCGGGCTTTGAGGGCGCGGGTGAAGTCCACGTGGACTCCGCTCAGATGGTCCATTTCAAGACAGCGGTAGTTCAAGCCCTGAGACTTGAGCAGATCTTTGGCCATGGTGCAATATTTGCAGCGCAGCATCGAATACACCAGGATGGCGTTGTTTGCTATCTACGCACACAACAGACAGCTAGCTAACATTCACTGCATATTATATGTAATATATATTGTACAGATGCAAGCAAAATCATATTTTGTGGACCACAGTAGGGATGGAAGTCTCGGTTTTTTTTCCGAGACCGAGACCGAGACCGAGACCACAAAACCGAGACTACCGAGACCGAGACCAAATTCCGAGACCGCCAAAACCGAGACTTTGGGTCATTTTTTGCCATTTTTTACCTATTCATTTGATGACTTTTTACAAAATTTTAGGTAAAATTAAGACCATAGTCAGACACTTTATGTATGTATATATAACTAACGGCAAGATAACGACAATTTTGGTTACATTTTTGGTTCTTTGCCTGTATTATGTCTGACCATGCATTCTTAAATGTTGTGAAATTTTCTGTCTCAAAATTGACGCAATTTGTCCTTGTTCTCGCCAGAAAATAGCAATTTTTAACACTGTTTGGTTCGAATTAAGTTAAAAATCGCTCCGATTTTATTGGAATTACCAATGTCTTGGGCTTAAAAATTAATTAGATTTGCGTGCGGTGACGCTCTTTCATTGCCTTTGAGTGGGGGCCCCTCAATCCCCTGGGACTAAATTTTAGTTGGGAGTAGAGTCTTCCCTTCTGATCTCTTGAACTATATACATGTGTCATGACATGGTTCTGAGTAGTGCGTTGGGTTGTATATATATACTTTCACGGGGGGCAGCTGGTGCCTACCAGACGTGAGCACTAAGTCCCATAAAAATTATGCTCACAGGTCCCCCTGTTACGCTCTTGTACCGTAGCGACAGGGTTCTTATTTTTTTAGTTTTTTTTGTATTATATAATGCATGATATTATACTTCGTTATCTGCTTGCACTTTATTAAAACTCACTCTCGCCTGAAATTGCATGCTTGCACTGAACCCTGTCCTGCATACGGTCCAAGAGTAAGCAGAAGGCCAGCGTAGGGGCACAATAACACATGTTTTAGGAGCTTGCTTAACCGCTTTTGTTTCAGTTCCTGTGGTGAGTGTCCTTTGCTTGTTGGTATAGTATGCAGTAAAGTAGCTTGGCCGTTTGCCCTTAATTATCAGTCCCCTCCCTCTGGTATGTGGTGTAGGCTACGCATGTATATATAAACTCTAATGTTGCATGCTCATATAGCTCTTTCTTGATACTTTGCTGGTTTTTCGCTTTGGCTTGCTAGTTTTAGGCAAAGCGGATTGACTATCGACATTCGTGACAAATGTACTTGGACACGGCGTTAAAAACATGAAACGTCATCATTTGGTAACTTTACCAGAAAATAAAGTAAGCTTCTTCGGTTTTTTGGTCGGTGTAGGCGCGATAATTGCGCCTGAACTCTAGAATTATAATATATATAAATATATATCAAAATATCGAAATTGTATAAGACAAAATAGACACAATCTGGTGCTCGCTTCTTAGTTACATTTTTGCATGAGCGCTAATTATATAATGCTTGGTGATGGCTTGCTTGTGGGGGGCGGGCTGTTGTAGTCTGTGGCTGTTTTTTTTTAACATCAGCTGACCCAGTGGCATATTTTTTGCTTTGTTATATATATATCTATTATGTATTTTCTTGCAGGTACCAAAAAAACACAACACTTAGGTTTCTTTTTCATTTTTAAAATTTGTCCATGTAAGGACGGCAGCAACGGTCTTGGGTGTGTGCCTTCGGGTATTCGGGGAAACCTCTAAATTACCAGGGCAGCGCAAAAAAAAATTGATATTCACCACCTTAAACACTTCAAATTGCAGAACAAATGCCAGCCAAGACATATATTGCACATTAACTACCGTCATGTATGACGGATGATTTTCTCGGCGCTAGCCCTGGGGAGGTCGAGACCAACCGACTAGGGGATAAATTATCTCCTCTCGGTCCCCTGTCACCTGCCTAGGGCTGCGTGCACTTCAATAGCAAACACTAGATAAAAAATAACATGCTGCCACGTGCGCGTTGCTCTCCTGCTCCGGGCTTGCCCCAGGACAGGCTGACTAAACGAAACTCGCAGAGGGTATCAATGTCAGGGGCACTCGTTGAAAAAAAAATA
>JASANF010002324.1:0-16650 GCA_030248245.1 Trissonchulus sp. WLG1_4 | reverse complement strand
GACTGAACGTATGAAAATCAAGTCGGCGGCGAAGTTTTTTTTCATATCTTATTTCGGATATGGCTGTAAATGCAAAATCAACTCATCAGTGAAATTCAGAACATGCTAGTTTCAGTCAATGCTCTGTTTACCGAATAATTTATATTATGTAAATTTAAATTTAAGACTGATGATAAACAGCACTTTGATCAGGCTTATTTTAAGCACACATTTATTAACAAGACTGAAGTTTATCGTTTTTTGTAAAATATTGAAAAAGTTAAAAATGAAATATCCCATTGTATTTGTGTAAATAGACAGTTTAGTTAGGTATGGAATAAGTAACTTTGTTCCTTTCGTTGTTTATGTATGTATATTTTGTTGTACTAGTTTTCTTGTGAGTAGTTTTTTCTGGCATACTGTCATTATGCTGTTATGTTCAGTTTCGTATTTGGAAGTTCGAGTTCTTGTTTAAGTGAACTATAGATTCGTTTTTGACCGTATCAAAATGTCCGTATGATGGTACGCAAGCTTAAATTCCGTTTAACGTTTGTCAGTTTCCGCTATCAATAGCCAATCAGAATTAAGCGTTGGTGGTCACGTGTCCATGTGCATGAAGTAAATGTCTGCGCACTGGGTAAATTGTTTTTTTCCGTTTCTTTGAGTATACGACGGCACCAAACTGGGCCAAGTCTAGTGTCCTACACTGTTAACTTTGTTGCAAATTTGCCAACTTGGCCAACTTAAATGGCCAACTTGGCCAACTTAAGTTGGCCAACTCAACTTGGCCAACTCAATTTGGCCAACTTGGCCAACTCAACTTGGCCAACTTAACTTGGCCAAATCAACTTGGCCAAGTTGGCCAAATCAACTTGGCCAAGTTGGCCAACTCAACTTGGCCAACTTGGCCAACTTGAACATCCAATACTTTGACTATTTGAAATGAAGTCAAGTTCTAATCCTCTAGTTAATTTCTCAAGTTAGTTACTTAGTCAGAAAATTTAAAATGTAAACTTCGAGATTTGAACTTGACTTTATTTCACATAGTGAAAGTATCGGATGTTCAAGTTAGCCATTGAAGTTGTCCAAGTTCGCCAAGTCAGCTGGCCAACTTGACCATTTCTAATAGCACAAGACCAGGGCCCGATTTATCGAAGCAAAATGTTCGTCGTTGAAAATGTTCGTCGTTGAAAATTTTGGATTGATCGAAACATTTTCAACGGTGAACATAACATGTAATTATAGGACAAATGTTCGTCGTTGAAAAACAAATGTTCGTCGTTGAAAAACAAATGTTCGTCGTTGAAAAAGCAAATGTTCGTCGTTGAAAATGTTCGTCGTTGAAAAAACAAATGTTCGTCGTTGAAAAACAAATGTTCGTCGTTGAAAAACAAATGTTCGTCGTTGAAAAATTTTCAACGGCGAACATTTCAACGGATATCTTGAGCTCCGTTGAAATGTTCGTCGTTGAAAGTTTTTTCAACGACGAGGTTTTGTCTTTTAGAACATAATAATGTTCTAAAAAACCAAAGCTCGTCGTTGAAAAATTTTTCAACGACGAACAATTTCAACGACAAACTTTCAACGACGAACATTTGTTTTTCAACGACGAACATTTGTTTTTCAACGACGACCATTTGTTTTTCAACGACGAACATTTGCTTTTTCAACGACGAACATTTTCAACGACGAACATTTGCTGTTTCGATAAATCGGGCCCAGGACGGTGTGCCCCCGGATGTGCCCTCAAATTTTTTTTAAAATAATTTTTAATGTCTTTAGATTCATTTATTTCTTATCATCCCACATTTAGGCAGAACAGTAACAATTCTTCGAAACAAAACTGACTAACTATGTATATACATCAACTGATTAAGTTGGCCAAATTTGGCCATGTAGGACACTACACTTGGGCCCCAAACTGATCTTAGCGATAGCGATAGGTTTAAAAAAAACTTAAAGTCCGATTTCGATGAGCGCATAATATGACTGCGCTGTGTCATGGCAAGCAGGAGTGTCTCACTCTTCTTCTATAAGAATAAACCTATTTCTTGATCGTAGTAAGCCCATATACTGCTCCGTTAGTGTCTATTGAAATTTCAATTTCAGTCCTTAGATTTTTCTTTTTAAGTTCTGAAATTTTGTTGTTTATTTATTGTATTATATTTTTAGCTCTATCTAATTGTATATTATAATTAATTGATTTGCTTTTTTTAGTTACGTCATTGTTTCAGAGGAAGAACTATTGAAAAAGTATAGTTTTTACTTGAATCACGTAAAAACTTCTGTGTAAAGCGAAATTTTTTGTAGATTTTTTGCAATTTTTATTTAGTGTATTTATATTTGTGTAGAATGCAGAATGCTGTATTAGATATTTTTTGTGGAGTAGCAGTATTTTTGTTGCTGTTATTGAATAATTTAATATCAATAAAATAGAAGTGGATAATTTCTCATTGTGTAGGCAACGCCAACGGGATGTTTTAGGTGCCGGCAATATGCTAACAAGCAAACCCAATGCAAAATGGCCTGGAAATATCCAACCTATATTTTCACGAAGTGAACCAAAACCTGCTGCGCAGCACATAAGTACATACGCACGATGTAATTATCTGATGTCTGACCAAAAAACGCTGGCCCTCAGTTTGAGACAAAAAGAAACACGCGATTTCATTACAAAAAGAACGAATGGTGGGCATCAAAGTACAGCGAGTAGTCACAAAAATCTCGCACCGATTTCGTCTCAAGGTCCAGCATTTTATGGTCAGACTTTAGTAAACAGTTTCTAGCATTATCATGAAAATCTGCATAAGCTGGTGACTCATTTTTGCCACTTTTGGAAGCTCATAATACGCCTCATGATATCGGTTCTTCGTTTCGACTACATAAGTAGTAGCTTCTCATCGGCTTTATGACCGAAGAAAATGAGTCAGTTTTATAGGGTCTATTTAGGACTTTAGGTATATTGCCATTTACAGAACTGCAAATGCCGTGCTTGCTGTAACAGTGCATTGTGAGCCTGCGTATTTTCCGTTAAGTAGTTTGCTAGTTTACGCCATTGTGGCTATGATCAATTCCATTTTACTTGTATTCCAAATTACGGTGTTTGTTAAATTGTGCAAAACAATGTACAACTTGAAACTGTGTGTCAGATATTATATTATCAAAGTGAAATCGAGGCCTCTGCGATTCAAGACTTTACTATAAAAATTATGTATTAATGTATATGTAAGTTATACTGTGCAAGCATACAGAGCCTGAATATTGGACGTTGTGAATGTTGTGGTCGTAAACAATGCATTTGTAAAATATGTAAATGAGCTTCATGTTTTGTTAGTGTGTACTTGAGCCGGTTTGATCACATGTTTACGTACGTACGTAGTTGATTACAATGACACATAGATTACAATAAACAGAGCCACAGAACAGACACATTTCAAACACACACTCACGTTTACCTACATCCGCACAATTACACTGATAAAAACAGAGACGCGCACACAACTCTCATTTACTTCCACGTTATTTTCCCGACAGCTCATTCTAAAGAAGCCTGCTGCGCTGTGGCGCAGCAGGAAAAAGTATTACGTTTCGATAGTAGACGCAGGTGTAATAAGTTCTTAATTGGGACTAGTATTTGAACGCGTGTAAGCGACACGGAAAAGCGCTACAGTGAGTGCTCTTCGAGCTTTGTGTTATCAGGGACCTGTTGCTTTGACAAGTCTCAATTGTACCAATTGAAAGTGCAAAATCGATTGATTCGTAATGAATTTATATGATGCATTCCCAGCTAATCTGGCTAGGATGTATAATTTCCGCTATATGCGCAAAACTTTAAAGCGCCCATCGCTATAATATTAGCGTATGGAGCTGCCGGCACAATTTGGCTGAAATTCACAAACCGCATTCAAGTATGACAGGGTCTGAAACGTTTTTTTCGAAGAACACCGTAGTGGAACATTGTCTACACACGTGTTCGACAAACAGGGCAAACAAACAGGACGTTAACAAAATAGGCCACTGCACCGGGAGTAGAATCAACGAATAGTTCGGGCAGTCATGGCAAATTTTTGACTAAAATTTTGGATAATTTAGTTCAAAGTGAACAAGCACTGAAATTATGTAAATGATGCAAATGCGATACAAAATAGAGAATAAAAAATTGTAATTTAGTTTAGTTTAGTGGGTTAGTAGCGTTCTTTAACCAATTTGGTTAACCGTTCGCAAACTTTTTGGGCCCAGTTTGCAAACTTTTCGACTCATTTTAATTAAATAGTGCCGGTTCGCAAACTAGTAGTACGAGTTCGCAAACTTTCTTTTAGTAGGCACACATTGTTAGCTTACGTATTTTTATTTTTACAAGTTGCAGATAAGAATGGAAATTTTACAAAAGATGGAAATTTTACAACGATTATATATCAGCGGAAGACTTTGAGCAATAAAATAAAAATATTGTAATTTTACAGTATAAATAGACAAGGTTTGCATTCATAATCACTCCATAGTTTGCTTTTCGTTTCCGAAATGGGTGAAAATTTTCCAGACCCACGATATGATAATTCCAAATTTGGCAAACCAGTGTTGTTGTATTATTGTGTGGATTTTTGGTTGTATTATAGTGTCTGATTGTTGTTATGAATTTTCTTTTTCGACTTTCGACCACGAATGGTTGCACTTACATACTGCCAATGTCTGCATTGTTTCGAGCTGAACAAGCAGGCCCCAAAAGGGGCAAGGTTCCTATGTTGAGTGCAAAATCCATATTTGTCACCCTTAACATTTCGCCAAATTCAGCTTCGCCTTCAGTGTGTATTGCAACTCTTAATATTACATGCTGCAGTTGCTTAATTTGGTATCGGATCAGCGCTTACATGAATACATACTGAGTTGCTGTAAAAATTTGAAAAATTTGGCCAGAAACGTACTAGTTGCCGAAACTACTTTTGATTATAGAACTCAGTTCACTTTATTGACAAAAATTTTAGTTCAAAACGCCCGATTTATCGAAACACAATGTTCGTCATCGAAAATGTTCGTCATCGAAAATGTTCGTCATCGAAAATTTTGAATTGATCGAAACATTTTCGATGACGAACATTTGTTTTTTCGATGACGAACATTTGCTTTTTCAAAGGCGAGTTCGTCATCGAAAAAGCAAATGTTCGTCATCGAAAATGTTCGTCATCGAAAAGTCAAATGTTCGTCATCGAAAAAGCAAATGTTCGTCATCGAAAAAGCAAATGTTCGTCATCGAAAAAGCAAATGTTCGTCATCGAAAAGCAAATGTTCGTCATCGAAAAAGCAAATGTTCGTCATCGAAAAAGCAAATGTTCGTCATCGAAAAAGCAAATGTTCGTCATCGAAAATGTTCATTATTGAAAATTGTCAGCGTTCGAAATTAGATCAGTCGTTCTAAGTCTAAACATTCTGAATTAGAACATTTTCATTAAAGTCTAAATTCTCTAATAATAATAATAATAACTACTACTAACTACTTCCAATACTTTACTACTACCTAAGACTACCTAATGCTAATACTACTAAAATTGAGGTACAATAAAGTATTGAATTTAGTGGTTCTGTCTGGTGCCAATAGATAGTGGCAAACTCTCAAAGTTGAATATTATTTTGTTTCAACTTTTCCGCAACATTAACTAAAGTTTTGAAAAACTTTACATAAATCATTTTGCCGAAAGAGAACTAATTTAATAGTTCAGAAAAGCTGAAAAGCTGGTTATAATTTCACAGGTTGGTTTGGTTGGTTCATATACTCGCCCTTGTCCTTGTCCCTATCATTTTGTCTTTGAGCAATTCCAAAATTACCTGGCCTGATAAGCCGATTTTTGGCATGAAGATATTTGACTTCAATACCAGACCGAATACAAAATTCGTCTAAAACGCTTCCGTTAATGCTTCACAGCAGCTGACCGAAATGTGCCCTAGTCCTTCTTGTCCCTCTGTGTTCTCAAGGACAAGTATGAACCGGTCTTAAATTAAGTACGCCTGAACCAAATGCTTGAAACGGCCAGCCGACTCTCTTTGCAGTATGGTCGCAGATATTAGTTATTCAGTTAACAGCTATTAGGGTCGATTCATACTTCAGTAGGGCATACGGACAAAGCCTGTATAATCCGTTTTTTAATTCTTACTTTTTAAGGCAAACGCGCATAGCTTGGGCCTAAGTTGCGTTCATATTTTTGAACAGTATGTCCGTTTGTCCGTATGCCCGGGAGTTTTGGCTAAGTTGAACTGAAATTAACTTTGCCGGGCATATACGAACAAAGTGAAATAGTGCGGTTTAGTATATGTAGATGAACGGACATATGGCTGCAGGCAAAGTCAGTTGGTCCCAATGTCCATACGGCAGTACGGTTATTTTAATAATTAATATTAAAAATTTGTATTAAAAATACTTTTAATTTCAAATATTTTATTAATATTAATATTAAAAATATAATGAATAATGTAATATAATAATATAATAAATTAATATTTTGCGCTGTTGTGCTATTTACATTAATATTTAATTAATAATAAATAAGGTTGGCTATTTATATTAATATTAAAATTACTGCCAGCTGCTTATGTACCTATAGATGTTCGCAGTTGAAAATTTCAACGGAGGTACCGAGCTCCGTTGAAATGTTCGTCATCGAAAAAATTTTCGATGACGAGCTTTTGTCATTTAGAACATAATAATGTTCTAAAAGACCAAAGCTCGTCATCGAAAAATTTCTCGATGACGAACATTTTCGATGACGAACTTTCGATGACGAACATTTGTCTTTTGAAAAATCACCGTTGAAAAAACAAATGTTCATCATCGAAAATGTTTCGATCAATCCAAAATTTTCGATGACGAACATTTTCGATGACGAACATTTGTCTTTTCAATAATGAACATGTATTTTCGATGACGAACATTTGGTTTTTCGATGACGAACATTTGGTTTTTCGATGACGAACATTTTTGATGGCGAACATTTGTTTTTTCGATGACGAACATTTTTGATGACGAACATTTTCGATGACCAACATTTTCGATGACGAACTTTCGATGACGAACATTTTCGATGACGAACATTTTGTTTCGATAAATCGGGCCCAGATTTTGCAGACAACAGTACCTAACTACTTCTTTTGGAAAAAATGCAACTGTGGGGTCTTGGAAAAAATGCAACTGTGGGGTCGAACCCATGCCGTAAGACAATTATCTAGAACCACCCTCTTGAGATAGCGCCTTTGACCACTCGGCCACGCTACTTCTATTGCTGTGATGTTTAACTGTCACTGCTTCTGGAAAGAAACATGACTAATATGCGCTCAATAAATATTAAAAATTATAATTAATAGGTATTTTTTAATAATACTAATCCTGCCCTACACTAACTTTGCTTTAACTAACTGAAGAACTAGAGCTTATGCCACATTTTGAAGTTTGAAACTGGGAAACAGATAATAGTCCAGACAGTCACGTGAATTGCCTATGTATTTTGTCTGAAACATTACAATGCCCAAAAAATTTTAAAAAACAATAATCAATCAAAATTACAAGTTAAGATCTCCGAAAAAGTGTTCATTACAATTTGTACGTTTAAAATTGGGAACAACGCCGTTTTCAAAAACAAGCAGGACCCAAAAGGGGGCAAGGTTCCTTCGCGGAGTGAAAATTCTACGTAATTTACCCATAAGATTTCAGCTTCGCTTTTACTTGTGTGTATTTCCTTGCATAGAATCAAGAGTACATAATAGGAAGAGTATGACACTCTTCCTACTATGCCTACGGGCGTGCGTCCAATGCGCAGCGCGAAATAGCCCGTTTATGTACGGTTTTGAGGGGAGCTTACCCCCCCCCTCAACTGAAGACCCCGTGCTCAACTGAGGGGGGGGGTACCCCCCCCTCAACTCAGCACCCCGTCTTCAGTTGAGGGTGGGGGTACCCCCCCCCCCTCATTTCAAGACACTGACAAGGACTTTTGTTGATGTGCTGAACTGAGGGGGGGGTACCCCCCCCTCAACTGAAGACGGGGTACTGAACTGAGGGGGGGGGGGGGTACCCCAAAGACTTTGTAAGGGTCTTGAAATGAGGAGGGGGGTACCCCCCCCCCACAACTGAACACGGGGGGCTGAGTTTAGGGGGGGGGGTCCCCCTCTCAGTTGAGCACGGGGTATCGAACTGAGTAGGGGGTACCCCCCCCCTCAGTTGAGTACGGGGTCTTCAGTTGAGGGGGGGGTACCCCCCCCTCAAAACCGTACATAAAAGGCCTATTTCGCGCTGCGCATTGGACGCGCGCTGCTAGGCATAATAGGAAGAGTGTCATACTCTTCCTATTATGTACTCTTGATAGAATGCATTAATGCCTGTGTACATTCGATTTTTACATTCAGAGCTTTTGTGTTGAAATCAAACAATAAATTCAACAATTTTCTCGAGAAATCATGCCATAGTTGCTGGAACTGCTTACAGCACGCAGTCGCATATTTGACAAAGAAAACTCCTGTCAAGAGTTTATGCTGACAAAAACTGCTAATTTTTTTGCAAAAAACAGTATGGGGGTCGAACCCTCGAAGTAGGATAACAGAAACTTTTGGACTAGCGCTTTTGACCACTCGACTACGCTACTTCGATGTCTATCGTTGTTTGGTTATGACTATGTAGAAAAGAAGTATGAAAACAGACATCGTCTAGACAATCACGTGATTAGCATGTGTAGGTATTTTGTCTGAAAAATTAAAAATAGAGTTTTAAAGCACAAAATTTTATAAAATGACAACTCAATACGTAGGCAAAAGTGTTATTGAGCATTTTGTCATTAGAAACCGAAGCCTTCAAAAAAAAGAGCAGTCAGTTCCCATACTGACTTTACGTGTTAATCATATGCGCCTATCACCATGTTCCTGCCATAATAACACTGCGCAGAGTCGATTTCAAAACAATAGTTCCTTCTCTAGAAGGAACAAAAAGAGCAGTCAGCTCCCATACTGACTTTACGTGTTAACATATGCGCATAACAGCATGTAGCTGCTACTTTTACACTGCGCAGAGTTAGTTTCAAAACAATATATAGTTCCTTCTCTAGAAGGAGCAAAAAAGACAACAAGCCAATCTGTGGCAAAACCTTCAGTAAGTATTAAGTAACACTTTCAAGCAAGCTGACCAGTGGGTCAGCTAAAACCTGTGGTGCAGCAATTGTGTTATTTCAAATTGTGTAATATAAAATATTGGCGTAGTTTTTCTTTCAGCAAACTGTAGGTTTGCAAAATATTGACTGTGTTTTCCCCTTAATAAAATTGTGTAACAAGCTCTTCTGCTGAGGGAGAAGTTGTTTTTGTGAGGATTGAGTGTCAATATTCCAGAGGAAATATAAAACGCGGCCATAATTTGTAAATAAAATTATTGTTCCACTCCAATTTACATTCTAAATAGCATAATTGATTATTAAAAAAATAAATATTCTAAGTCTAAATAGCATAACTGATTATTAAAAAAATAAGCCTTACCGAATTTTTAACTCGGGTCACTGGATTGAGAGTCCAGAGTGTTAACCACTACACCATCAGGCTATGACAACAGTCTGTTAACTGTAATTAATGTAGGTACGTTTTGATGCCGCACTAAATGACCAATAAAATAAATGTCTTTAGCAAAATATGAATGTTGTGAGGCAAGGGGTGCATTACTGGAGCCACAAATCAATATTGAAGCTCAGACATCTCAATTTTACCTGTGATTTTCAACTGGCGCACTGCACAACTTGCTAGGTGTCGTGAGTTGGATAGTCTTCGGCGATAGGGTGTGGGTAAAATCCAGCCCCAGCCCCAGCCCCGGCCCCAACCCCAGCCCCAGCCCCAACTGGGTAAAATCCAGCCCCAGCCCCAGCCCCACCTGGGTAAAACCCAGCCCCAGCCCAACCTGGGTAAAATCCAGCCCCAGCCCCAACTGGGTAAAACCCAGCCCCAGCCCCACCTGGGTAAAACCCAGCCCCAGCCCCGCCTGAGTAAAATCCAGCCCCAGCCCCAACTGGGTAAAACCCAGCCCCAGCCCACGCCCAGCCCCGACACCCAATGGGCGAAACTATCTTGCGCGGTCTAACTGTCCCCGCCCCACCCATCTACTAAAATTGCGCAATAGGTTTATACCTGTCGTTATCATTTTTGTTCCTTCTAGAGAAGGAACTATTGTTTTGAAATTAACTGCTCGCAGCGTTAAACGCTGCTGAGCAGGCTGCATAGACAGTATGTTTTGTGTGTATTTTCAGCTTGGAATCTGTCTGCTGATTTTTGGCTGCGTATATGTGAAAATCAATAATCTGTGCAGAGAATTGTACCGGGGTACTCACGACTGTATCCTTCGGGACCGGAAGTGAGGCCCCAACCTTTGCCCTAAATTTAATTTAAAAGCATATGCTACACTCACACACCGTATGTAGTTAGTATACCCTTGTTTTGGAGCTATACTCGTAGCCTGGTATAGTTTCAAAACAAGGAAGAGGTGAATCTGTGCACCACCCTGTGCTCGACCACCTTATGGGCAAATACAAAAAAAAGAGAATTGTACTGTAGTAATAATCAAGTGCATATTGTTGCAAACTCGGCACCGTAATGTTTCATCAACAGTATATAAGTACCGCTGGAAAACACTGCTCATCGCTTCTGAGAGTTGTTACATATGTTCAGATCAAGGCGTCGCTTTTGAACCGAAAGGTTCAATGCAGCGGGATGCTTAACATCCTGCAGCAATGTTTTTGTACATACATATGTAGTTACATTAGTTAAGAGTAAGGAAGTTTAGTATGTAGTAGAGTAGGATACGTATTTTAGGACTATATTTAGGGAAGGTGAAATGTAGACACTGGGGAAGGAACCTTGCCCCTTTTGGGGCCTACTTGTTCTGCATGGAAGCAATTTCTTTTCCAACACAAATTACAAAAAGTTTATAAAACTCTTTTAGCTTTTTGTTTGAAAAACATTTTGAGGCCCTTTTAACGAAACGCAATTGAGCCAATAAAGTTTGAGCTTTATTTCATGTGAATAGGACTTTTCCCTTGTCCTCCAGGATTATGAATCTATCACCCCGAAGGACAGGGACAAAGACATTCCCTCTGGATCTTAGGGACATTTCTTAAGGACAGGGACAATGCATAAGGACACAAGGACAGCGACACCTAGTGACAGGGACAAGGACAAAGCTTAGGGACAGGGACAACGCTTAGGGACAAGTATGAACCAGGCTTAAGGGTGACTATCCGCGGGTACTTATAGACACAGCGTGTACACGTTAAGAAACAGTAACCGCGGATAGTGTAACCGTCGATTTACTCTAAACGGATAACCGGTTACTCTAAACGGATAGTGTGTAACCGTTTATTGTAAACGGATAAATCGGTACGGTGGCGGGCTGCGGGCTGAAATTTCTTGCGGGCGGGGCCGGGTCCGGGCCGCGGCGCCGCCACCGATCCGCGAAGGAACTCTAATTCGGCCTAACTATAAGTTATGACACGCCCAATTGAAGCTGTATCAGCCTATTTGATGGCAGTGCTAAGTTTCGCCCACTGGGTGCCGGCCGGGGCTGAGGCTAAGGCTGGGGCCGGGGCTGGGGGCTGGGGCTGGATTTTACACACTTGGAGCTGGGACTGGATTTTACCCAGGTGGGGCTGGGTTTTACCCACTTAGGGCTGGGGCTGGGTGTTACCCACTCGGAACTGGGGCTGGGTTTTACCCACTTGGGGCTGGGTTTCACGCACTTGGGGCTGGGGCTGGGTTTTACCCACTTGGGGCTGGGGCTGGGTTTTACCCAGCATGGGGCTGGATTTTACCAACTGTGACATTTGGGGCGGGCTGGGGAAGGGTTTTACCCACTTGGGGCTGGGGCTGGGGCTAGGGCTGGGGCTGGATTTTACCAACACCCTTATTTAACACTGGAAATTTGACCTACCCGATTTGACATAGAAACCTGAGATTCTGAATATACTATATACGCGGCCCCTGAGGGAAAAACACGCTAGAAGTCTCTCAAACGAAAAAATGATGTACATATAATAACACCATTCTAATTCTAAAGTCATGAGCTGCGTCTTTTGATTAAGGAGTTAATTAAATCAATTTCCAGTCTGCAGGTATCTTTCAAAGGAAAAATAAAACGTTATCAATAAAACGCAGCAATCAAATTTGGAAAAAGCATTGCGTTCATAGGCTAAGGCCAAATGAAATGCCTTGAATAACTAACGAAAAGTGAAATCCTTAAGATGCATATTTATTTTTTGTTTCTAGGAAAATAAATATAGGGCAAAAGACAAACTCATTAAAAACTGCTAATTTAGAATAAGTTTTAAAAAGTTGCCGAAACCCGGGATCGAACCAGGAACCTTTAGATCTTCAGTCTAACACACTCCCAATTGTTGTATTTACTAACTAATACTTGTTAAAAGTCAACAGGACAACTGGTGCTCTGTGATTACAAGCGTAAAATAACATCAACAGCCTTAAGCCCGGTTCATAGTTGTCCGTAAGGGCTGTCCGTGTCCGAGTTCGTGTCCGTGTCCGTAAGAGTATTTTAATTCACACTTGTCCGGATGTCCGCAACAAGTTGTCCGAGCGTGTCCATAAAGGCTGTCCGGATGTCCGGAAGACAAGTTGAATTCAGTTCAACTTTTGTCCGTGTCCGTAAGCAACCAGCCAATCAAATAAAAGCTTTATTAGTCACGTGTGTTTGTGTACACATAAAATTCCTCCACGGGTTGCAAAGTTTTATTAAATTGATCGCAATATGAGCTCAGTAGCTGCATTTTAGTGTGCTCAGAACGTTTTTATTGATTTTTTGAAAGTTGCTTTCTGACACGCTTTGTACGCTGCAGAATGTATAGGCGTTATTTTATATGCATACGCACTGTCCGTAGCGTGTCCGTAGAAGTATGAATTAATGCGGCTTACGCAACAACCTTCCGGACACGGACACAGACCCGGACACGGACAACTACGGACACTTCCGGACTACTATGAACTAGGCTTTAGTAAGACTTTGGTTCATCGATAATCATTTAGTTGATCAATATATATTTTCAGAATTTACGTTGAAATAAGTTTAGTGTAGCAATGTTTGCTGAGTTATTCTTATTGAAAGCTTGAGTCTGATGCACTGTTCCACTAAAATCATTCAGTTATTGAGATTAAGTTGTAAGAACCGGTTGGTTCAGACGGCAGCGCTTTGGATTAATAATCTGAAGATAGATGGTTCGATTCCGTCCCTTTATTAACTTTTTTGAAGCTGCAAATTCCATCAACGTAGCGTTGCACTGCAGATAGTTGTGCTCTACTGAGCTACCAGCTTTTCAGTGTACCTAACTTAACACTGTAATTCTGGGTGACACACGCACATACATATTTGAGCTGAAGTAAAACATGCATACAGACGAATTTCTTGCACAATTTAGTGTTATAACGCCAAAATCAAATTTAAAGACCTGTTGTGCTGTGGCACAACAGGAAAAAAGACCCACTCTGCTTATACAGAAAGTGTGGCACTGAAGAGTTCCCGTCTAATCCCCCTATGCGTTTATTTAGTTTATTTTGTGTTGGTCTTTTGTCTGTCTGTTAGATTAGGTGTTAGATTAGACTAAGTAGGAGCTTGCGAACCGCTACTCAGAGTTTGCGAACCGGGCCCCTGACAAAAGTTGGACCGTAATTAAAAGGTTTGCGAACTGGGACTGTTGGTTTGCGAACGGGGGCGGTTTGCGAACTGGTACTAGGCCCTTTTGTTGAAAGAAAGAGGAGGCACCAATTTAGAAAAAATGAAAGAGATTGGGGCGCCGGGAATCCAACCCGGGCCGCCAGCTTTGAAGTCAAGCATGCTAACCAGTAACCACTACACCACAGCCCCCGCGTCTCATAGGCCCTAATTCTCATTTACAGCACTATAACCTGGTTTTTACGGCACGCCGTAGACAAGCTGGATCGAACAACCGGCACTAAGTATGCGGTTTTCTAGTCCACCGTCTTAACCACTTGGCCACTACAACACTGACATTTTGCATAATATTTCTCGTATAGAACAGAGGTAGTATAGTGTATGTTTAGTGGACTTTGTTTTGCATTGTCTGTACATATTATTGCTATAACTACGTACATTCAGCAGGCATAAAAGTATAGTGTGATGTACAGTATATCAGCAACAATGCTGTAGCCTAATGGATAAGGTGTCTGACTGCGAATCAGTGCATTGTAAGTTCGATCCCCACCAGTCTCCATTTTTTCAAAAAATCACTGAAAATTTTACCAGCGTATTTAAAACCATATTACAAGCAACTTATACCAATGTTTGTTGTGCTAAAAGTAAGTAATTGATACTCATGTGTGAAACCCTCGTACAGGTGCGCTCGTGCGCTTCTTGCACTCGTGCTCCTACATTACACTCGGAGTATCACAGAAACTTGCGTATAAATCAGTTATAGCACGCCAACCAGTGCCATAACGCATACATACAGGGTTATGTGAAATCATTTTATGCTATGTATCGTAATATAATAATATCAAGAGTTCAATGTGATAAATAATAGAGCTACATATTTATATGTATGTACTGTGATATTAGGTACACGTAAGTATGTAAGTGACAGAACGTGAAATAATGGTAACAAACGCGTGTAAGCGACACAGAACTGCGCTATAGCGCCTAAAAGCAGCGGGATTAGCGCATCTGACCTTTAGTGCCTAAAGGTAGTGCTAAAAAGCCTAAAGGTGAAAATTTAAAAATTGAAGGTAAACCTTTTGTTCTGTGCCCGCTTACACGCAACATCTGCAGCCATATCACAGAATTACAGACATAATAATATTGTAAAGCTGACGTATTATTATTATTTTTTTCATTATTTAATCACGTATTATCCGTACCGTAAACAATAACGCCACTAACAGCTAAGTGCAATTTCGATTATACATTTCAGTAAAACTTGACATTGAGTATTATTGACAACAGGAGAAATTATTTTAGTTCAAAGTTAATTCGAAGCTAAATCAATTTATCAAATTATAATCAAGCATTTAAAAAGTTTTGTTTTTTGAAATATATATATATATATATATATATATATATATATATATATATATATATATATATATATATATATATTTATAGATATATATATATATATATATATATATATATATATATATATATATATACGCAGTCATGAAATTTAATCAAACTACAATTACATCTAATAACAATAATAATTAATTGCATTAATCAATTACAATTACTAAGTAAGTTTGCTACATATTTGACTATTACATATGAGTTTTCTATAAAAAAGAGCAAGTATACAAAGTATGAACTTGATATGGTAACCACGCAACAGAAACATTACATTCATAACTTTTCCTTTTGGAGCATAAAGGTGGTAATTCGCTCTTCGTCAGCCTCAGGCAAAAACTGTGACAGTGATTATGTTACTAATTGACAGAATACAATAAAATAATTTAACCCAGTAATAACAGTCTTTAAGTTTACAAACAAGTGCTGCCTGCTTACAAAACTGTTCTAAAATTCTATATATACCGTATGTTTTAACTATATTAAGCAATGGTGTTGGCATTGACTGTTGAAGAAGCTGTATTTTTGCTTGCCTCAACTTTAGTTTTGCTCATAAAACAGGGGCAAAAAATGCTTTTAAATGTTTTACGAAAAACTCCACTCAAACCGAAGTACAAATATATATTTACAGCATTATTACCCAAATTAATTACTGACGTTGAAATTATTATAAACTTGTTAGACGGGCCAATTAGCATTGGCAAAATGTTGTGGTGAACAAGAACCAAAAGTAAAAATGAACTATTGGTTGCTCCAATTATGGCTAACTTTTGCTCTGTTTTTTGCTGCTTCTGTAAACTTTGATCGGATAAAGTTTTTTGACGAAATAAAACTGCTGCGGTATAAAACACCATTATAGCTGCACAAACAATAGCTAACAGAAAAATGTAATAGTAAGGTACAATCCAGAACCAGGGATGGTCTGGATATGCGTATTTATAACCGCAACTATCTGGGTCGTAAATGAAACGAAAAAAAGGTATAGCATCGGTAATTATCATTTGACCGGCGCCAACCACAAGGCATATGATCGATAAAATAGTGGTTTTTTTATGGTCTAGGTATTTTTTGTATTTTACAGGATAAACTAGTGCAAAAAACCGTGTGGCTGCGATGGCAATTTGATGCATCATTCCACTGTTAGCTAAGCTAGCCGTTATCACGAAGCTGTAGCGTATTCCAGGACAAGTGTCCCACAGCGCACAAAAACCGCCAAACCAAATTGTGTGCAGCATGTTGCCGAAATCAGACAATCCCAAGCCAATAAATAAAATATAAGACGCATAGTTTTTGGCCAGTTGAACAAACACAATCACGCACAGTAACGTCATGAATGAATGAGGCACGGCCGCGATCAGAAAACTGGCTCCGAATATTGTACGATCGATTACACAACCTCCTTCTGTAGAGTTAGCGCTCATTTTTTGTTGATTTTAGGTAATACTTTGTGGAGAGAGATAAACAAACTTTTAACTCTGAAATATATTACATAACGTGCTACCAACGGTACATAATAGGGCTATTATTCTATTTAAACTAATAATTTACTCATAATATATCCTCGTACGTCCTCTTGGTGCTGCATA
>JASANF010002323.1:0-10957 GCA_030248245.1 Trissonchulus sp. WLG1_4 | reverse complement strand
TACATATACTCGTTCAGTCTTTGTCATGCTGCATGTTTATTTTTGCGCGTTTTCAAAATAATGGCCAAAACCCACATTTCAGGAGCGCCACCTTAAAGTAGATTTTCGGTGGAGGAAGCCGTGTTGTGCTGGAGAAAAGATTTTATTTTTTGGATCAGGTGCAGTTGGGGGGGGAGGGGGAATAGAGGACCTATTTTTTGAGTAGAGCACCTTGAGGGAAGCATTTTTTTGTAATAGAACCCCTATCCACAAATTTGGATTTTCTGAGCTATGACCCCTGGAAAATTGCATTTTCAGTGTTTTTGGAAGTGAACGTAGGCCAAAGTTCGAAGCCAAAATTGGCTATAATCTTTGTTTTTGGATAGTTTTGAGTGCGTTATGATGTTCTAAGGCATCGTCTAGGCTTAGTTGGCAGGATTCTCTAGGCTAAGCTGGCAGGATTTTTTCTGAAAATTTCGATTTTTTATTGCCTCAGCCTGAGCCTAAGCCTAAGCCTGAACCGTTTCTGGCGAATTTGGCCAATTTTTCGGCAGGAACCCTGTGAAAGAGCCTTTGTTTTGATTCTAAAAAATTGTAAACAATAATTTGACACCATTTAGACACGATTAGAACGGAAAAAACAAGAGCTTCGGAAAAAATTGCGAAAACGTCCCTCACTGAGGGTTCCGATTTCGGGTCAGTAGCGTACCCAGGATTTCGCGAAGGGGGGGGGCTGAACTGATAGTCGACGACCGGGGGGGGGGGGGGTGGGAATTTAAACGCGCACGCAGTTCAACAGTCTGCAGAAGGGTTAACTTTTTAGAATTTTTTAACCGATTGCATGCATAGTGGTTGCAGGGGTCTGAGGGCGGCAGCCCCCAGAAGCTGGACCTTTTTTAGAATTTTGAAACAAAATTTGCATTGAAAAATCAATTCTAAGGAACGAAAAAGCAATTCCAAACAACACTCGTCGTAAAATCGTAGTGGGTGCAGGGGTCTGGGGGCGGCAGCCCCCAGAAGCTGAAGCTTTTTTCGATTTTCGAAATAAAATTTGCATTGAAAAATTAATTCTAAGCAACGAAAAAGCAATTCTAAATAACACTCGTTGTAAAATTCTAGTGGTTGCAGGGGTCTGGGGGCGGCAGCCCCCAGAAGCTGGACCTTTTTTAGAATTTTGAAACAAAATTTGCATTGAAAAATCAATTCTAAGGTACGAAAAACAATTCTAAATAGCACTCGTTGTTAAATTCTGGTGGTTGCAGGGGTCTGGGGGCGGCAGCCCCCAGAAGCTGAAGCTTTTTTCGATTTTCGAAATAAAATTTGCATTGAAAAAGCAATTCTAAACAGGGTGGTTTCAGGGGCCTAATAGCGGCAGCCTGCAGCAAAAAATTCGAGATTTTTTTATTGTTAGGCAAAATTAAATTTGGTAAATTGGAGACGTATGGGACATTTTTTTCGGCCGTGCAATTAAAACTTAAGGAGGGGACAATCTTGTTTAAAAATTTTGCTGAACGTTGAACAACCCCAGCGAGATGACAACGCAAAGCGACGTAAAGTCAGAGGCGAGCAGCCTCCGGAAAATTTTTTGCGATTTTGAGGCCAAATTTCATCAATTTACGGCTATTTTCTGTTCTGCGGTTACCAAAAGTTTCTTATGTTTTGGGCAAATGGGGGGGGGGGGGGTATATGTATCCCCTATATCTCCTTCACTGTCCGCCGTCTTGCCTCCGCTCAAACCCACCGCACGGTTTTTAATTAAAAGCCATACAAAGCATATCTAAATACCAATCATAGTTGTCAGCATTTATACTCATTATTAATACACCATAGCAGATAAAAGTCATGTACATTATGGCAGTAATGAATTAAGGTAGGGGCGAGATCCCCTCGAAAGAAAATTTTTGAAATTTCAGTGTAGTTTTTGTCAATTGGGGACGTGCCGGAAAAATTTTTGTGTCTTAAAACCAAAGGGGGACCACATGAAAAAAGTGAAAAAGGGGGGGGGGCTGAAATCGCGAAGGGGGGGGCTAAAATCGCGAAGGGGGGGGCTGATGTCCCCCTAGCCCCCCCCCCCAGGGTACGCCACTGTTTCGGGTTAAATGCAGTTGGGAGGGGAAAAATAGTGGACCTATTTTTTTGAGTAGAGCACCTTGGGGGAAGCATTTTTGCTTCAAGGTTCAAGAACCCCTATTTCATTTTTTGGATTTTTTGAGATATGATCCCCCGCAATCTGAACCCTCAGTGAGGGACGTTTTCGCAATTTTTTTCCGAAGCCCTTGTTTTTTCCGTTTTAATCGTGTCTAAATGGTGTCAGATTATTGTTTACAATTTTTTAGAATCAAAACAAAGGCTCTTTGACCGGGTTCCTGCCAAAAAATTGGCAAAATTCGCCAGAAACGTCCAATTTTTGACCAAATTCAAACTTGGCCTTAATTTAGGCTTGGGCTTAGGCTTAGGCTTAGGGCTTAGGCTTAGTATGGGGCTTAGGCTTAGGCTTAGTATCAGGCTTAGGCTTAGGCTTAGGTTCAGGCTTAGGCTTAGGCTCAGGCTTAGGCAATAAAAAATCGAAATTTTAAGAAAAAATCCTGCCAGCTTAGCCTAGAGAATCCTGCCAACTAAGCCTAGACGATGCCTTAAAACATCATAACGCACTCAAAACTATCCAGAAACAAAGATTATAGCCATTTTTGGCTTCGAACTTTGGCCTACGTTCACTTCCGAAAACACTGAAAATGCAATTTTCAAGGGGTCATAGCTCAGAAAATCCAAATTTGTGGATAGGGGTTCTATTACAAAAAATGCTTCCCTCTAGGTGCTCTGCACCAAAAAATAGGTCCACTATTTCCCCCCCCCAACTGCACTTGATCCCAGATTTCGGGGGGTCGTATCTCAGAAAATCCAAAAAATGAAAGGGGTTCTTGAAGCAAAAATGCTTCCCCCAAGGTGCTCTACTCAAAAAATAGGTCCACTATTCCCCCCCCAACTGCATTTAACCCTATTTTTTTGCGCATGTTCAAGCAATAATTTATTTATAATTTTTTCAATCGGTTTTGAGCTTGGTTTTTTCAATTGGTTTGAAATGCACTAAGCCTCAGCCTAAGCACTAAGCGTAAGCCTAACCTAAGCGTTAAGCCTAAGCACTAAGTCTAAGCAGTAAGCCTAAGCCTGAGGCCTAAATTAAAGAAAAAACCTGCTAAGAAGCATCAGAAATAACTTTCCGCGTTAAAAAACCCCAACTAGCTTCATATTTTAAAAAGTTTCGCAGCTATAGGATAGCCCGGAATTCGTACTGAACCGTATAGTGGTGCGGGGAAAAAAACCCCTATTTTCAACTTTTCGGGTCGTCCTGTGCACCACATAAATCGGATTTATTAATGCTAGCGGCTGTTATAACGGCCATCTTTCGCGTATCTGTTGCACTAATAAAATGGATTCTAAATACTCACGTTTCTGAGTAATAAGTCTCGAAACCTCCGGGGAAAAAAATCCCTATGCGGGGAAAAAAACCCTAATGCGGGGAAAAAAACCCTATCACTTTTTTTGGTTGTTGTATTAGCAGTAAGTATAAATACAATTTCATCGTGTTCTACAACTCTTGGCTGCAGTATGGACTAAAAAAACCGTTTCTCCGACCATACATGGGCAAGGTGGTTAAAATGAACCCGGGAAAACTAAAAATTTTTTGCGCGGTCCCTTCACCCAACGCGAAGGGGTCCGTTGTGAAATGTTGTTTGTAGTCATTTAATCTAAACAAATTCACTGTCAGTGGCCCACACAGACAAAAGTTTCAGGGAGATTGACTTTGGTCAACTGGAGGCGTATCGGAAATTGTTTTCGGCCGAGCAATAAAAACCAAAGGGAGGACAGGACTGCGCAATCAATTATCTAGAGTTAGACTGCGCACTCATTAGGAATGCGCAGTCACTTAAGAGTTGGACTGCGCGAACTATTTGTAGTTTTGGACTGCGTGGTCCAACTCTTATTGACTGCACAATCCTACTGACGGCGCAGTGCGCAGTGCAACTCTAGTTTGACTGCGCCCTTTCCAGTAGCGTACCCAGGATTTCGCGAAGGGGGGGGGGCTGAACTGATGGTCGACGACCGGGGGGGGGGGGGGGGGGAAAGGGTGAAAACGCACACGCAGTCCGCGGCAGTCTGCAGAAAGTTCAGCTTTTTAAAATTTTTTTACTGATTTCATTGATATTGCAAAAAAGTTTTATTTACGCAACATGTCGTGCAATCATAGTGGTTGCAGGGGTCTGGGGGCGGCAGCCCCCAGAAGCTGGAGCTTTTTTAGAATTTTGAAATAAATTTTGCATTGAAAAACCATTTCTAAGCAACAGTTGTTGTGAAATCATAGTGGTTGCAGGGGTCTGGGGGCGGCAGCCCCCAGAAGCTAAAGCTTTTTTAGAATTTTGAAATAAAATTTGCATTGAAAAAGCAATTCTAAGCAACACTGGTAGTAAAAAAAGAGTGGTTGCAGGGGTCTGGGTTTGGCAGCCCCCCCCAGAAGCTGGAGTATTTTTAGAATTTTGAAATATATAATAATTGCATAGAAAAACCAATTCTAAGCAACACTTGTCGTGAAATCATAGTTGTAGCAGCGGTCTGTTCAGAGTCAGATTTTGTTATGTCAAATATTTCAAACTTTTAACCTATTTAGATAATTTCAGCAAACCTGAAAAATACGTTGTATACAGGAAAAAAATGAAGAAAAACCATGGGTGACAAGGGCTGTCCTTAGACGTTCGTCCTCCACTCCACCCACCACACGGTTTTTAATTAAAAGCCACACAAAATATATAACTAAATACCAATAATAGTTGTCAGCATTACTCATTATTAATGCACCATAGCAGATATAAGTCGTGTATATACATTAGCGCAGTAATGAATTAGGGGCGAGATCCATCCTCTCGAAAGAAAATTTTGGAAAATTTTTGAAATTTCAGTGTAATTTTAGTCAATTGGGAACGTGCCGGAAAATTTTTTTCAGCGGTGTCATAAAACCAAAGAAGACCACAGGAAAAAAGTGAAAAAAGGGGGGGCTGAAATCGCGAAAGGGGGGGGGGGCTAAAATCGCGAAGGGGGGGGCTGATGTCCCCCAAGGCCCCCCCCCCCCCTGGGTACGCCACTGGCCCTTTCAGACTATTTGGACTGCGCAGTCCAACTATTAATTAGCTGCGCAATCTTACTGACTGCGCAGTTTAACTCTAGTGTGACTGCGCAATCAATGTAGAGTTAGACTGCGCAGTCATTAGGATTTCGCAGTCAATTAATAGTTAGACTGAGCAGGCTATTTGGACTGCGCAATCAATCTACAGGTAGACTGCGCAGTCGACTTTCACGTCAGTTATGCGCGCGGTCCTTTTAGTTACGCTGAGCAGCCCTCGCTCCGCTCGGGCTGCGCGGTCCAACTCCGACCGCTGCGCGGTCGCGCGGTCCACCCGGGAAAATCCCGGGTGAATCCCGGGTCTTGCCCATGTATGTCTCCGACACCCATGTGACTCACAATGACTCTTCAAAAATTGACCTTTTTTGGCAAAAATGACTTCTGCCCAAATATGCATTTTTTCCGTATTTAAAAGCATTAAAAACAGATTTTTGCGCTTATTACCTTCGAAACGGTGGACAAACACCGCCCGCGTCTACCATTCTTGGATTTAAGTGGTACGCAGCAGCTAAAGCCTAAATATTCCAAAAAATGCCAAATTTTGGTGAAACATCACCAAAACAGGTTTCGTAAGGGGTGTCGGGGTATGGTCCAAAACGACAAAAAACGACGTTTTTCGGCCGAAAAAACGGTTTCAATGAAGTCTACGCATGTTTTTAGCCCAGATGAATCAACTTTTGTAGCAACAATGGGTGAGTTTAGCAAAAAATTGTCACCAAACAAAATAGGGTTTTTTCCCCGCACAAACTTTGAACAGTCACAAGTCAACCACAACGTTTTTCACTGTTTTTGAGCTTTAGTAGTGGAGAGGAAAGGTAACTCTCTTGAAAAATGCAAACGGCGTTGGCCAAATTAAAGTGTTTTTGTGAAAAATTATGACAAGTCAAAAATTTGGAAAAGTTTGTCACTTTGGAATTTTTCAACATGCTAAATTTTGAAATTTTATAAAAAATGCTATAGGCCTCAAAAGTGCACAGAAAGTGGTGTGTTAAGGGGGTAATTGCGTTTTTAGGTGTTTTTAGGTGTTTTTTTAAACTACCATAACTGCACTTAACCTCAACAAAAACTAGAGCGGTCTTTTTTACATTTTTTACACCTTCTAGCTTTAAAAAAACTATATTTAGAAGCAGATTATCTTTTGCAATTTTACTGTTGCTATCATTTGAATACACCCCATCAGCGGTTTTTTTGACTAATTTTTGCGCCACAGTTATGAAACTCAAGATCAGCCAACAACTACTAAACTTTTTGCAGGTATGCACTGACGTAATATCCCCACCCGTTTTTTTGATATAGTTGATAAGTCGTTTCTACGTTGAGAAAGTGACATTTTTGTGCAAAAATCACGTATTTTGACTTTTCTCTAAAATTTTTAAAAGCCCATAACACCGACTCTACAAACTATTTTTAGAAAAGGACAAAAACGGGCGGGGATATTTTCCTAAAGATAATGTGGTTAAAGTTTCGAAGCCGTAGTCCGTTTTTAGCTTGAGTTCTGTGGGCGCAAAAATTATATACACTGAAATGTCAAAAACCACGAAAACGACATTACCCCCTTAAGGGGGTAGTGTCGCGAAAGCAGTTTTGCTCATAGGCTGTGAAAATAGAACTTTTTGTTTTGAAGTAGTACATTCAATGAGAAGCTAGTCCAACGCTGTATGGTATCAAATAATTACTGCCAGACATCACACTATCAATATTGACAAATATCTTGGACCAATCGTCATTAGTAAGCCAGACATCACACAATAGGGACATAAAAGTTTAAAAAATCAAGCCAGATATCAGATTGGCCTTGTGAAGTACACATAATGTGTGGACGCACAATTTTTTGCGACAAATAAGAAAAAAGAAAATTGAAGGTTCGTTTTTCTTTTGATTTGAAAATAAGCGTCTAGATTTTTCACAATTTATCATTATTGCTGTTACTATTTTACAGTTTAAGTACACCTTCACAGTTCAAACTAGTATTACTCCACAGCTGCTACAGTAATCTGCATTAAATTTTGTGTGCATAAACTACAACATATTTGCTATTAGTCTGTGTAAAAAACTAAACAGAAAAATTGATAAATGTGACTAAAAAATGGAATGTGAATAGGTTTTTTCCTGCTGCGCCACAGCGCAGCAGGCTTCTTTAGAATGAGGTGTCGGAAAAATAACGTGTAACTAAGTGAGTTATGTGTGTGCGTCTTCGCGTGTTTTTATCTGTGTGATTGTGCAGGTCTGTGTGAATGTAAGTGTGTGTTTGAAATGTGTCTGCTGTAGTGCTGTGTTGATATTCATCGTCTATCTACGTGCTATTTTACTAACTACCTACGTACGTAAATACGTATACACAACTGTTAAAGATCATACGTACATTCAAATTGTTCACCGTTTCGGGCAGTCCACACACACTAATTTTGAATAACAGAAAAATGCAGTTAGTCATAGGTACAATGTCACAAACTAGCCTACTACGTAACGAAAGCTAGGTCAAATAACAATGCACTATTATTGCAAGCGCTATTACTAGCAGCATTTGTGAATGGCAACATAAGTACACCCCATAACAAATTTAGGCGCATATGAGCTACAAAAAATGGCACAAGTGAATCGTCAGCTGATACATCTAATACCAATGAGCAGATGTCAAGGATTTGTGGACGAAAGGTTGACCCAGACGTTCAAAAAATATTGGGAATGGTTAGCATGGCAACGGGATTGCAGGAAGCCATGTCAGAGAGCAATTATCTTATTGCGATTATTGGTGTGTAATGTGTATAGCTTGGCGATTTTTTGATCTGGTTCAAAAATAGTGATTTTTAATTCTCACGGTCACGTGCATACTTATGCTTATTTTGCGACATTCACTAATGTAGCAAATACAGTTCAATACATAAAAAGTAAAGGGCACCAAGAGCAACAATTTTAGTTTTATTCTGTAGGATGTACAAGACGTGATCGAGAACTCTCTAGGGTGAAAGTAAGCTTGAAGTAGACTTTCAGAAAGCAGAAAAGAATTCAGAGATGCAACAGACAACACAAACTGTTTGGGCCCGACCGCCAATGTGAACACATCTAATTCTTTGTCTAAAACTAGTGATTGCTTTAATCAATATAAAAGTAATCAGACTGAGTCAATGCCAAATAGTGCTACAGGTTCTGTGGTACTGAGACAAGAACAGGAAGTTCAAGGTGTTTAATTGAAAATGTTGTAAGCAAGTTTGGCAGAAAGCAGAAGTCTGCCAGTAAGTAAGTGCACACTGCACAGTCATTTGACATTAATATTGCTTCATACAAGGGGCCAATACGCAGGTAAAGCTCTCGCAATTCATTATCCTTACAGCATAAAAAACACTGTGATGATTTTACCAAGGATACTACCACAGGTGCAACAGTGGAAAACTGCAAGCTTTAGTTAGGCGGGATTGGTAAGCTCTCTTCCCAACCCGACCCCCCCCCCCAGATTGGCTTTCACCCTTCAAAATGGGCAAAATTTTATAATACTCGTGTAGCAGCCCCTTCGGTCGACGACTACCTCGGCAAATTTTCTTAGCTGCACATGTGTGGTTACAATACATAAAGCTTGTAACTGTCAGCTATTAATTTATAGTTACATCGTGCAAATGAAAATCTGTTGCGCAGCAGGTTTTGGTTCACCAAGTGAAAATATAGCTTTGATATTTCCAGGCCCATTTTGCATTAGGCTTTGCTTGTTTTTCGTCATTTTTCCGACTTTGAGACATTATTGCAAACTATATGCTGCACCAATTTTGCTGAAACTTGGCAAAATAATTTACCTTTAGATAGATTTTTTAAATATAGACAGAACAATTTCTAACATTTTACTGAACAAGTTTTACAGTCGCTCAAAATCGACTGCTTTCGCGACACTACCCCCTTAAGTCAGTTTGGGATGCGCTTTCCACCTGCATACTCAAAAAGGTCCTATGTCGTAAGGTTCGGCCAGGAAGCACTAGGGTTTTTTTCTCCGCAAAACGCGTATGGTTTTTTTCCCCGCACCACTATACTTGTGCTGTAACGCTTCAATCAGCCTGGTCCTGGTAGCTTCAGAAAAAGTTTTGTGACTTTTCAAAGCTTGAACCGATTTACAAAATTTTTTCAGCATTTAGTAGCTTAAAAGTTGCTCTTTCAATGGTAGCAGCAGGTCTTCATTTAATTCAGTATTTTTGCCTAAATCCAATTTTGCGCAAAATTTCATGCAAACTTTAATTTTTGGACAAAGTTTGATTTCCCGCTAAAGGTTACATCCTACAAACTTCTAACCTAGCCTATTCTAACCGGGTTTGGGGGATATAGGGGGACTCCGGATCATTAGTCGAAAAATTGCCGTTTTTTCGACTTATTCGACCACTATATAAGGGTTGTAACACCAATAATTTCACTTCAGATTTTTATTAAAAGGGGCGACAGCTATTTTGGGGGCTTGAGATGAGATTTGGGGGGCATGGCTATCAGGGTTGGCAAGTCTCGGGTTTGCAACCGAGACCGAGACCAAGCAACCGAGACCACCCAAACGAGACCTACGAGACCGAGACCAGCCCTTGGGTGTCCTTTTTTCAAGTTTCAATTTTAAAAATTTGAAATACTTTGAAATGTAAAAAAATAGTGATTAAGTTACAAAAAGTGACCATCAGGTTAAGTTTATGAGTGTATGACTTTCGAAGTTGCGAAAACTTAACATTGCAAACGACCGCAAGCATGAGAGTAGGTGATTGACAGCCGGACTATAAAATTATTTTTCCACAATTCTGTCAACTTTTGGAATGTTTTAAAAGTTTCGCACACTTCTTCGCATACCACAGTGTGTTTTATAGTGCATTGCATACATATATTTGCACTTTGACAGTCTGACTAAGGTGCCAGCGTAGAATCGTCCGTGCTGGTGCAGTGGTGCTACGATTAGAAGTGCTAATAGGAGCATCATCACGGACCAGAAAAGTTTCTCCAGCTGACACAGTTAGGTGGGACCGTGGGGGGGAAGGTTTGATGCTTCAACCACTCCATAGCCCAAAAAGCATTTGATTGTGCGTCGGTTTTTCCAGATACTTAATGCTTTGACATGCGTTGAGAGCTTGGGGCTCAAGAAATTCAGTTAAACTGCCACCCAATTCGCGCTTCGTAACGTTGCTGAAACCAGCAAATTTTTAGTTACAAATCAACTACGAAGTTAGCACTGTTTGGTAAATGATGGTCAGTATTTCTATATACTGTTTAACATTATGCTTGAGTGGTTCCACATACAAATGCAATATCGCTAAGTTAGACAACCCATTCTATGTAGCTCAAACTTTAATTAATAGCTTGATGTACAAGGTTTAAACTTGAAGTTAGTTTGCCCGTGAACTGACATTCTTCTGAGGCAGACAGTTTTGACCATTCCATGCTTGGCATTCTATTTGGAATCTTAAATCGTAAAAAAACTTCGTGATCGTAAAAAATTTTGAAAACTTCTATGCCTCATCTGAAATACCGAGACCACCCTAGTATGGCAGGTCTCGGTTTTCCTACCGAGACCGAGACCGAGTCCTAGACCGAAACCAGCCTAGTCTCGGGTTTTTTACGAGACCGAGACCGAGACTGCCAACCCTGCATGGCTGACGGTGGGGGTTTCATATTTTTATTAAAAGATGGGGTAGGAACAGGAAGCGAATTAGAATCGAAAATAATTCCCCCCCGCGTCAGTATGACCGTGGATGCTAATGTATTTATTTAATGTCTACTGCATGAGCCAGTGCCAGAAGGCTCGTTTGCACAGGACGACAGTTTATCAGGTTCTTTGAAGTCTTATGATAAGGG
>JASANF010002322.1:0-11172 GCA_030248245.1 Trissonchulus sp. WLG1_4 | reverse complement strand
TACTCGTGGCTGAGAGACTACTGAGGACGAAGTATTTGTAGTATTAAATCTTCACGAGATATCGAGTCGGGTCGAGTTGGACCTTATTTCAGTTCGGGACTTGGCGCTTGAGCAATTTCTACTCGTTGCAATTTCAAACTCTGGCGTAAAACCTACAGGGATTTTGCATATGACATTGATTGAACATAATCTTTCTCTATTAATATCTTCACTTTGGTTAACTCACGTGTCCTAATTGCATTAAGGCCGCGTTTTATATCCCGCAAGGACGCCAGTTCACTAAATGCCAGCAGTTGCTTGTAAATCTAACTCTTCTACTGAAGACGTACTTGTTGACACGGTTCCTAAGGCGACCGTCGCCGCTCCTACGAATGGCCCAAGCGGGAAATGGGTAGGTCCTAGCTTCAGGCAACGTTTGCCCTTAGCCAAGCCAAACCGCCAGCGGGTCTTTTAGGTAACCATTCGCCAGTTGAGCTGTACTATAAAAACCTAACGGGCACCCTTGTGTAGATTTTAGTGGCTAAAAATATAAGAAAATCCATCAATATTCAATAGGCAGTAAGTAGGCTGGAAGTTCGTTTGGTTTTTGTAGCATTTTGATACTTTTGATAAAATTGCTAACAAACTTTTTTATTAATACTTTAATACCGGTATCAATAATAAAATTGCGGACCAAACAATTGATTTAAATTATGGTATAATATTTAAATTATTTGGTATCATATTTATATTTTTTCCGAGTATCAAATATCAAAAGTATCATATTTAAATTCAAAATATTGTATTTATATCATATTTTTTAATTTTTTTCCAAGTAGCAAGTATCAAAAGTATCATATTTAATTTCGAAGTATCATATTTATATATTTAAGTTTTTTCCAAGTAGCAAATATCAAAAGTATTTTATTTAAATTATTTGGTATAATATTTATATCATATTTACATTTTTTCTGTATCAAATATCAAAAGTATTTTAAATTCCAAGTATCATATTTATATTATATTTAAATTATTTTGCTGTATCAAAACAACAGTAATCCTCACTGCTACGACGAAAAATTTGTCAGTTTCTCTAAGTCTCGAGTTGGAAGCCGCGAAAATGTAGTTTGTAGTTTAACTAATTCTTGTCTCGTATGTGAAACAGCTTGTCATATTTAAGTCATAAGTATAGAATCACCGATTTTTGTACGCGACCCCCTCAGGGACCGAGGGGGCAGCGTATAATATACTATATTCAAAATCTCAGCTCTTTACGTTATTTCGGGTAGGTCATATTTTCTGTGTTAAATAACAGAGGAATAATAATAGGTACCTTCATCTTGGACAAAGAATTTACAGTTCTTTCTCCAAACTCAGCAAATATGAAAAAAACGAACGGTGCCGGAGGGGACTTAACTACTGATATCCGCTCGTAAAGCGTTCACTCTAACTGCTGAGCGTACCCGCAGCTCCTCTAAAGAATAAACAACGGAGCTAATCAGCAAACGTTGTAGATGTAGCACAGTCGAAATCACAATTTTTCTTAAACTAAATATGTAACTTTTAATGATTACTCCAACTCCATTTAAACTAAACGAAACAATCGGATTTGTTTGGTTATTAATAGAATTCACAAACTCTTGAGCTTGACCATTACAACTGTGTAGTGTGTGTCAGCAGTTGCCATGTTTGACCTTTATGACGCCAGCTATCATCAATATTCGTTGGTCGAGTGCAATGATTCTTGTTTGGTGTGCGAAGGGTCTATGGTTCAAGTCCACGACGAGCCTTTTTTCTGAAAACCACGTTAATTTTTTTGCAACCTTTTTCACGCGGCCCCTGAGGGGCCGCGAACATACTATATTCGGAATCTGGAATTTCTACGTTAACTATCTCACGTTAGATTTTTTTAGTTTTCGCACGTCAATTAAGGGGGTAGTGTCACGAAAGCAGTCGATTTTGTGCGACTGTAAAACTTGTTCAGTAAAATGTTAGAAATTGTTCTTTCTATATTTTAAAATTCTACAAAATGGAAAATTATTTTGCAATGTTTCTGAAAATTTGTTGATGAATTTTTTTTGAAATAATGTTGAAAATTCGTAAAATTTACTAAAAAAAAACCTATTCACATTCCATTTTTTAGTCACATTTATCAATTTTTCTGTTTAGTTTTTTTACACAGACTAATAGCACATATGTTGTAGTTTATGCACACAAAATTTAGTGCAGATTACTGTAGCGGCTGTGGAGTAATACTAGTTTGAACTGTGAAGATGTACTTAAACTGTAAAATAGTAACAGCAATAATGATAAATTGTGTAAAATCTAGACGCTTATTTTCAAATCAGAAGAAAAACAAACCTTCAATTTTCTTTTTTCTTATTTGTCGCAAAAAATTGTGCGTCCACACATGATGTGTACTTCACAAGCTGGCCAATCTGATATCTGGCTTGATTTTTCGAACTTTTATGTCCCTATTGTGTGATGTCTGGCTTACTAATGACGATTGGTCCAAGATATTTGTCAATATTGATAGTGTGATGTCTGGCAGTAATTATTTGATACCATACAGCGTTGGACTAGCTTCTCATTGCATGTACTACTTCAAAACAAAAAGTTCTATTTTCACAGCCTATGAGCAAAACTGCTTTCGCGACACTACCCCCTTAAGCAGCAGTATTGACAACTGAATAAGGTATTAAGACTGACCTAGTGTCTCATTAAATATTATAAGAACATGTTACAGCTTAAAAAGTCCACTTCGCAAGAAATGGCCGGGTTTTATATTTCCTGTGGAATATAGACACTCTTCACTTCATATAAAACTACTCCTCACTCAGCAGAAGAGCTTGTCCAAGATTAGGCTAAATCCACATTATTGCAACAGAGAGTTGGTGTTGGAATATTAAACACACCCACTTACACTGTACGTATTTAAATTCTATTACATACCTATTTTCATTTTTATCTTAAAACGCTATGCAAATCTTCTGTTGTCTTTTTGTTGATCACAGCAGCTGACCCAAATTTGTTTTTATCCAAGTTTCTGTAGCCTTAAGGACAAGTGTGAACCGGGCTTAGGGCGTCAATTAGCTTCAAGGCTAGAAGACTCTGCACCTGAATATGATGTTTCTGGACCTTTACTTATGCTTGTCGCAAAAATGTGCGCAACCGTTCTTCAATCACTCCTAACATGTTTATAAGCCACAGCGTGGCAATTGCTTAGAGTTGATTTGTGTAAAATTTGCTTAAGAATTACGCATCTATGTAAAGTTGTGGAACAGTAAAATTACCATGAGTTGTATAATATGCACATATGTAGACAGTCACTCAATGCAGCTACAAGTACTTGTCCTGACGTGATCAACAACAGAACAACAGTAGATTAGCATAATGTTTCAGGATTAAAATACATTGTAGGTGGGTGTGTTTAATATTCCAACACCAAACTCTCTGTTGCAATAATGTGGATTTAATCTTGGAATAAAATCTGTAAATCTATGAAATGACAAACTGTTTCACATAAGAGACAAGAATGTAGTTCAAATTGCAATTTCGCGGCTTTAAAATCGAGACTAAGAAACTGACATAAGTTTTTCGCCATAGGTTGAATTAGAAAGATAAATAATGAACGCGTTTTAATTGATACGTTAATTTATAATTGCTGACAGGCAAAAACAAACCCTAATCTAAACTGAAATATTTTTTGCACAAAAACGATTTGACCTTTGTTTTTGTCTGAGTGTTATTCAACAAAAGTGTCTCTGATTGTTAACATTTTACGTCTTTCTTGTGAAACTCAGCTCGAAGTGTTGTCATTGTGTTGAAAACCGGCAAAAAACTATGATTCGTTTTTTGGCACTGAGTTTGTTGTTTGTTTCAAATGGTAAGTTTCGGTGGTTTTTGTTTTTTTCTTTGGTAAGTCTCAAGTTATGTCCGCTATTTTAGTGTTTGTGACCGGCCGGCCGACGGCCGGTCCGATGGTCGCCGACCGGCTCCGGCCGGCCTGTCTAAATCGGCCGGCCAGCCAGATTCGAACGACTGACAAAGTTAGGCCGGCATCCGGTTTTTTAAGTTATGCCAAAATGACACACTGAATTTGAATGAACTGATTTTGTCCGGCGGAGCCGGTCGGCGGCTTACGCGGCCGCTCACAAACATTACGCTATTTAGGTTGTTTATGGGTTGCAAAGCAGTTTAACAGTAGTACAGTTTTAAAGACAAATACATATTTATGAAGCGATTTGAATTTCTGATTTCCGGCGAGAGCCGAAAAAATTCTGCACTTTTTCGATTCTGATCTCATTTTTTGGGCACTGTTTTGGCTATAGCTGGCAAATTTTTGCAATTTTATACTAATTTGGTACAATTTTTAGGCAATCAGAAGGGGAGCCGGGTGTTCAATGCCGACCCTCATGAGGGGAAGAGTTGGATACCCCCCTACCCCTTATGTTCATCTATGAAAAATACAAGACAAAATGTCAAAACAAGATCAAAAACAACCAGAAAAGAACGACCCAAAATTTCGCGTGGGCAATTTGAAATTCACAAAAACAACAATTAGTGAGAACAAAAGGATAAAGTAGAAGTATGAGAAAAGAACGTAAAAGGACAAAGAAAGCAAGAGCATGAGCCGGTCATTTATATATTTGTCAGTTTTTATGCTTCTGATAAAAGCCAATAATTAGTCCGACGACACGTATTTGTAACAGACGTTACTAAAACCCATTCGATTGATTACTTAGTCATTTGAATCTAACATGCTTTTGGCTTTTGGGCTAATTAAAGTCACAGTTTCAAGTTAAGCATAACCACTGAAATTGTTTCACCAAACCCAGAAAGCTATGTACTTAACCAACCCAACATACTTCTCTCTGTCAACATACTAGGATAGCATATAGGTAGCTACATAATAGAGCTGCTCTGATTAAACCCTCAAACATTTTTAAACCCTTAATTGAGATTCTGCTAAATTAAAACACTACAAGCTCTTCTGCTGAGTGAGAAGTGGTTAAATTGTGAGGTCTGAGTGTCAATATTCCAGAGGAAATATTAAACGCGGCCATTATCTGTGGATAAAATAATTTTTTAAATCAACCAAACTTATGCACAATGCAGACACATTTTCTGTTCATTTACCTGAAAACCTCTCAAACACCAAAAATTGGTGAATTTTAAACAGGTTTTCAAGTTAAAATTTGAAAACTTACTTTAAAAAACGTTAGGTCTCACCGAGATTCGAACTCGGATAACTGGATTAAGAGTCCAGAGTGCTAACCGTTGCACTATGAGAGCCTGTTGGATAGAATCATAACTTAACTAATGTATAAAACTTCTTTGTGTGCGACGCAGCATCACTTGCGTAATCTAAAATTTGAATAGTGACAACTGAATTGAGCAATTTGATAAAACGTTCAAGATAACATCACATATAGCCGTTTTGCTGATCCAGTTGCTCTGCTGATTAGCTCCATGACAAATGTTTGTTGTTTTATAGATGCTGTGTTATCAGCTACCGGTTGGCTCAGTTGGTTGAGCCATGGATTCCGAATCCAAATGTTAGTGGTTCGATCCCACTCCGGCGCTATCAGTTTTGCTGTTCAATGCGAAAATTGTTTTTCCTGTTGCGGCACACCGCAACAGGTTCTTATGATGACCCTGGATCAAAACGTAAGGCTGTGTGATAAAATAAACCATTGCTGTGTGTGCGTGTGTGTCTAATCTTATGATAATGACTTACGTAGCGTGGTAAAATAATGTGTGAAGTTGCAACATACAGCTTGATGAAGGTTGTGTGTGCGTTTTTGGTGTTTTCATTAGTGTGATTGTGTGAATGTACGTGAACATGAGTGTGTTTTCGAATTGTGTCTGTTCATTAGTTGAATGTGTGCGTTTCATTGTCTATGTTAACCCATATAATTTAGATACAAGTTAAATCCAGCTCTATATGTCACCTGTGTTCAAATCTAATTGCTCCACAAGTGTCCAAATGAAATCTACAAACTGTTACCGAAGAATAACTGTGTAACAAGTTTCACTGTTTTAACTAGTTTGATTCAGGTATGAATCAAATCCAGCTCTATGCTCACGCAAAGTTGACAGTCCTATTAGAACTGCATTGAATTTTTGCTGAAGCTTTGTTTTTGCTGTCAAGAATTCATACTACGTTCACTGAGCTTCGTTTCTGTCGGCAAACTTTCAGTTTTAGTTAATACAAATGTTTGATCCCGGTTTTTTCATGTATTTCATTGCAAGTGGCATTTTGGCATTTACTGAAAAATGACGGTGTGCAAAGGTTTTATAATCAGCTTTTGACATTTTGTTCCAGTATGTGAAGGAAAGGTTTTTAACTAAAGACATCTTGCACAAAATTGTAGCGTTCAGCATATATTTGTCTCATACAATGAATTTATAAAAATAAGTAAGTGGGTGAAAGAAAGCGAGCCATTTTGCCTCGCTATCGCCGTCCGCGTATGTTTGCTTGGAGAATGTTAACTGAGTTTGAAGAATTGGTCTTGGCCAAACTGCTGGGCGAAGATTAAAACCAAATAGTGCTCCTTATATTTTCTCATAAAAACGTTTTAAAATTCAGTGAGCATAATATGTATTCTGCTAGCACATGTTCACTAACTTTTTAGTTATGTTGCACGAAAATGCACGAGTCACCCAGTAAAATTTACGGACTGTTTCTACAGGAAACCTTAGTGATACATTTGCACGCTTTATACCATTTGATTCAGGTATGAATCAAATCCAGCTCTTTACTCAAGCAAAATGGGTTGAACTTTTTGCGCCATAGTGCTTCACTCTTCCTTAAAAGATGTTTCCAATAGGCTTTAGCAGTTTGGTGAGAGTTTTGATCCAAGTTGGAAGAAAAAATGAGCTCGCAACAGGTTTTTTGTCAATCATGACAAACTACTGTAAAATTCATTGTATTTATCTTTTGCAGCAAACTGTTGCTTGTTCAAGTTAGGTATGCAGAGAGAAGACGGGAGGTACCTGCCTTTCTAGTGTTAATTAACACTAGAAAATTGACCTACCCGAAATAACATAGGAGAAGGAGAATCTGAATATAGTATATACGCGGCCCCTGAGGGGGCCGCGTAAAAATGGTGAGTTAAGGGAAGTAAATAATTCGCAGTAAACAGTGTCTTCGTAAACACGCGCAAATCGTTTTGAAACAAGCTGATGATAACTTAACTTGAATTGATTCCAAATTAATTCTAAAATTGAATTAAACTTACAATTTTAAAATAAGTAATTCTAAAATTGTATATTTCAGATGGCCGTCCAACGCAGTCACAAAAAACGTCCTACAAGTCCTACGAGACGGTAAAAAAAGCACCACTGCTGCATACAAAAATCGGTGCTGTATTTAACCAGAATTTACGACCCAAACGCTATGCGCCGATAAACCTGCCTTTTGGTTATCAGCCTTTGAACTTGCCCGACGGATATAGTCCTTTGCTTCCCGCCTATCCCTTTAACACTAACTTCGGCCAGGGTTTTGAACTGAACAGAGGTCGAAATCGAGAACTCGGGGGTCGGTTGTATTTTCCCATTTTCAAACGACCCCATTTTTACCACCCATTTGAGCTGGGTGGCGAATTGGGATTTGGATTCCAGAATTTTGGACTCGCGAATGGTTTCGATGTTGGTACGACGAACGCTCTGAAAATTCCCGTTAAAGCTATCTACCCTTGCATGATGGGCCTTTGCGGACCGCAGAAGCAGAATTTGGGAAGATAGATAGTTACTGTAAACTTACAGTAACTGCATGGCTATTATTTACTTTTTTACCAAAATATTTATGACTTGAATCATACTTTTCCATAACGATGCTTATTTGACCGTTGAATTATCATAATGTATCTAATAATTACACCACCTGTAACATTTCTATAATTTAATTTGTCTACCACGACAATAGCTGATACAGGCTAGTATGCTAAAAACTGACGAACTTTTTTTCTACGATGAACGACTGATATGGTTTTTTAATGATGCATAACTGCATAACTGGATTATGTACAATATTTGTATTTTTTAAGTAAAAAACTTAATATGTCCTCTACTTAAATCGAGTAAATTAGAACATGGACTCTGTTTTACTTTATTGCAATCGAAACAGTATCAACCGTCTAAAACCATTTTTCACTATTTTCCACTAGAAAAGCAGTCGCAACTGTCACTACGTTTTCACAGATTTAAGGCGTTCGCTAAATGTTTCTAGTGTTTTGAAAAATGATCACAAACACATTACTTTGTGTTGGTAACCGGTTGCCTAACCATTTCAATACCTAGTTGACATTTCGGTTGGTTAGAAATTGTGAAAGATAAACTTTGAACGAGTTCAATTTAAAAAAGTATCAAAGCAGCTGTCCGAAATTGCGGCTGGTCACAAACAAAACTAAACAACAACAAGAGCAAGGATCGACCTACCTACCCTTCTAGTGTTATTTAACACTGGAAAACCGACCTACCCAAAATAACATAGAAACTTGAGATTCTGAAAATAGTATATACGCGGCCCAATCTTTCAACCTCCATTTTTCCTTTTCTTGACATAAACCACTATGTATTTACTCAGAGTTCATAATTGAGGGGGCCGCGTAAAAAAACTGACCACAAGTTATCAACTAGATTTTCATCACCAGTAGTTTTTCATCACGTGGACTACTACTAGCTGATCAGTTTTTTCAACTTTTAAAAAAAGTTTCAGCCCACCAAATAAATTACAAGTGATTATAACAATCATGCCACAATGGCGAATATTCGTCTAGCTTTTTACTTTTCTTTTAAAGCTCGACTATTTCTAGCAAGATGTCGATTTTGCCTTGCAATGTTAATCCTTCTGACGGTGTTGGCCCAAATTTGCCTTTTTGGCTACCTGTCCTACACTCTGCACAAGCATTACAAAGTATTGATGGCGCTTACCAAAGTTACAAAATATTACAATACTTCAGTGGTAAATTGTTTTTTACTTCAACTGATATTTGTGTAAAGATCAAACGTTTGGTTTAGCTAGATAACATTAAAAGTACACTCATAACAGTGTTATAATCTTATAGAAGAAGAGTGAAACACACTGCCACTGTCACAGGGAAATTTTTCCCCCGTGAAATTTTCCCCCCCGAAAAAATATCCCTAGGAAAATTTTTCCCCCCGGAAAAATTTCCCTAGGGATCTTTTTCCCCCCATTATATGGGGGAAAAATTTCCCTGACCAAAGTTTTAATACTATTCATTATTCAACAATTTCTATGTGGTCAGCCAGATAAATTGTCAATTTTAATATTAATGTAAGTAATAATGTCGCAAGCATTATAATTCAAATACTTGATAACCGCTCAAAGTCAATGTCAAACTTTCATGCAAGTTGACGTTGTTTTTGCTTTAAAACGTCTTTCAGATTCAACACGTTCCTGCAATCTTTACCCTTATTGTTTTTGCTGTACACTTCCTTGTTTAAAAAACGTCACTTTCACCCTGGTACTGATGAACCTATATATGTATGGTAGAAAATGGCTGAATAGACCTGGACACTGTCCCTTAAAATATAACTGGGTTTCGCTGATGATAAAAAATTGCGATTCATGAGTGTTTTCTACTATATGCAAAAAAATCGTAATTCAAAATTTTTTCATTAGGCCGCTTTGATTGTAAGGTAAATAATAGGTAATTGATTCATGTTGTATAAAAAGTACCTATTCACAACTTTTCAACATGTTTCAACTATATTCAATCATTTAGTTGGAAAAAAAGCAAAGTTTGCAGCAAACCTCTGTAAATATCAAGCCTACCTTTTTACGCGGCCCCTAGGGGCCGCGTATATACTATATTCAGATTCTCTGAATTCTCTTTAATTTTGGGTAGGTCGAATTTCCTGTGTTAATTAAACTGGAAGGGCAGGTAGGTCAATCTTGCTAACAAAAAGACGTGAAGATGACGGACAGCAGCTGTAACCACGCAGAAATGCAAAAGTTGCGAACCTTTGGGGTGTCGAACCCCCTAACTTCTGTCTTGTCAACAGATGCTCAGTAAATGCTTAGCGCACTACCACCAGAGCCAACCGGCCTTACTTAACTTTGCAGTTTCTAACGGTGTATTCCTTTACCGGATTAAAGGGTTAATTATAGTCGGACAAAACGGTTTAAAAATTATGCTTAAAAATGCCATTCCAAAACCTCCAGATTAAACGGACTTAACTTTTAGTGCACTGCTTTTTAATCGGACTAAACGGACTTAACTAAGCACGCTAATGTTAAGCGTGCATGTTAAATCCGTTTAGTCCAGTGGTAGTTTTGGAATGGGGTCAGACTAAAATTAAGCCACTGGCTTATTTTAACTCGTTTAGTCCGTTTAGTCCGTTCTGTCATTCCAAAACCTCGGACTAAAATAAGTCCAGTCCGTTTAATCCTGTAAAGGAATAGGCCCTAAGATCTTTGTTGATTAGTAGTATAGGTGAGAGCCGTACGACCCACTTTGGGAGGGGGTGCGTTCAGGAGCCTCCTATGTTTAACGTGTAAAAACCTCCTCCCAGTAGCATTGGCTCCTGCCGGCTCCTGCGAGAGGAGTTTGGGAGGGGGTTCAGGAGCTACCAGTTTTCAATTATTAAACTAAATTCCGGTTTTAATTATTAAGCTATTATTTTAAACTAAATTTTTTATTTGATACAAATTTTCAATTATATAGAATTTTTTAATTTAATAATATTTAATTTCATACAAATTTTTAATTTATATAAATTATTAATTTATACAAATTTAAATTTAGTTAAATTTTTAATACATATATTTCGTTTAATTTTTAAATTTTGTCCAACTAGTTTAATTGTTAACTTTCATTTTAATTTTTTTGTAATATTATTTTTTGTTATTCCCTAAGTTGTACTGGATTGCAATACTGGAATGGAAAACTAGCGCGCTACTATTAGTGTGTAAACTAATTACGTAGGTGTCTTACGGTAGATGGTGGGTGTTTGAACGGTAACTCAGCATATACTCGTACGATCAACACAATCAATAGGTCATTTTATAGCTTATTATAAGGGCTACAAGGCCATATAAAAAACTTAGCCGTACCCCGAAATTTATGAGCATATGTACCTAGTTTAGGTACCTGATTGCAAGTTTTTGGGTAAAAACATACCGCACATTTTACGGGCATGGACGATTACTTAGCCATTATAGGT
>JASANF010002321.1:0-10920 GCA_030248245.1 Trissonchulus sp. WLG1_4 | reverse complement strand
TAACTCTCACTGCGATGCAAGGCTCGTTTAAAAAGTTATACCAAACGACAGAGAAGTCTGACTGCTATGTATAATTGACAAAAATTTCAACAGAATTCATGGAAGCAGCAATGTACACTTCTACACGAAAGTTTTGAAACTGAAAAAACGGTGTTGTCCAAAACGGTGTTGTTGACAGGACCCATGACCAGTGTTTGGAAAATCTTAATTAATTCCAAAATTTCAGTGTAAAAGTAGTAAATTTTTGGCAGTCCTAGACTCAGAATTTTTCGCTGGTTTCGAATATGCTAATTCTGTAACTTGAAGCTGCACTCAAAACGTATGAGAAGCTGTTTTAGTAAAGCATATAATGTTGAAGTTTGGCCCTAATGTGCACCTCCCTTGACCATAATGTGCACCAGGTGCCTAATATTGCACCAAAATAATAATCCTCACTACAAAGCTATGCAGAATCATTTTCAATTGGGTTTTTTGTGAACATAGTTTATGTAACGGTGCAACTCCATAATGAATAACAAGACAAAATTCGTTCTCTTTGTGAGAGTTTTACAGTCTCTAAAACTGGTGCACTTTTGGCCTCCATGCATCAATGGTTGTTGGTGCAGTTTAGGGCCCTTAATTGGACCATAAAATCATTGAAAAATTTAAAATTTGTAACAAACAGTTTCAACAGTGCTGCTGAGCAACATCCATATGTCTGTGAAGACTGTTTTTGAGAATTTTTATATCAGCTTGTAAGTAAATGCGGAATTTAGGGTTTTATGGTGTCATTCTTGCGCCTTTTTTATATATCATTTTCTCACCATACACTGGACTGATTTTGAACATTTTTTGCACACTTGCAGTGTACATCTTTTGCTATAATATGCATGGTTCAAAAACGCTAATACATTAGTCAGTGCTTTGAAAAGCGGACTGGTGCAGTCAAGGGCATTGCCGGTTCACTTTAGGCCCTGGCTCCAAATGTGCACCAAATCCAAATTTTTGGTTTTAGATGGCCCAGAACTCGGCCTAAAATAAATATCGTAACACGAGATTTTACAAAAACTTGCGTACACTATCAGTTATTATCGCAGTGAAATTATAGGTGATTTGCCTAATTAAATTCTGAGAAAACTTGATCCAAGCGTCAGCACTTTGAGTGAAAAATTTTAGGTGGTTCACATAAGGCTGCTCTACTATATGCGAGTTGTTAATTTCTGTGAACAAAGAACGAATCCAAAGAATCCTAGAATGACCTAAAGATTGTTTGGCTTTATTTTAGGTAGGCTCGGTGAGCTCCGAAGAAACGGAATCCGAAACTTTTAGTCTGGCCGACCTGTCGAAAAAGTTCAAATCAATAGCCAGCACTGTCGTAGAGAAAGCGAAGGAGGCCGAAGGAAGTGCCAAAAAGCATTTCTCCAGATTTTGGGGAAAAAGACAACGACAAAGTATGGAGGAAGAAGAAAAAGAAGAAGAAGAGGAGAAGGATCCACAAACCTTGAACGAGTGTATCGACCGAATCCAAGATCACTTCGAGCAAAAGATCAACCGAGAAGCCAACCAGTACAATCACTACGAGAGTTGTATAGAAGAGTAAGCGGGAATTCATGCGTACAGCTGTAGGTTAGGTCAGGCTGCTGTTGCTGACATGTACATATGTAATTATGATCACATAACCAGATTCTAACTCCCACTAGAGAAACAAACAGGAACCAATGCTATTGCCAATTTTTCACTAGGGGCTCCCAAAAATTCAATTTTACGTGTAAATCATAGGCGCAAAAAAAAATTTTTTGTGGTTGCAAAGCGCCCCTTTACTCGAAATTTTTTTTAACACTGACGAAGCTGATTTTTACATGATTCGATTGCCTAACGTCATATCTCACCCTCTATGATCCATTTTTTTAAATTTTTGCCCATGGCCTGAGCAATGACGTCAAATGTAAAATCACTCAAATTTGGCAGGTCCAAAAAACGGCCATTTTGTCACATTTCGCCCGCGATTTTAGATTTGAAAATACATATCAAAAATCCGGATCATACGATTTTGCGCATACATGTGGGCTACTACTATGCCAAATTTCAGCCTGATTGGCTTAATGTGGTTTGTGCTAGAACTGTCCAAACAAGGGCTACTTTTCGGCTTTTTGGCGTACTTTTGCTTATGTAAATACACTGACAAACGTTTTTTTTGGGGTGCTTGGGGGAGTAACATATGTGAAAATAAGCAAAATTGGAGAACTTTGATTTTTGACCTGGGTAGCTCCCCCCCCCCTTAAGGCCAAAAGAAAAAGTACGTACCGAAATTTTTACTTTTGGCCTAAAAGTAACAAGCGGGTCCCTAAAAGGGACAAATTCCGGTATAGTGGCGTGAAATTAACCTTGCGTCAATGAGTTTTGGTAAAGATCGGTCTGCTTGCGTTTTATAGCCTCAGTGAGTTTGAGCAAAGCTTGCTTAGAGACTGAAAGTTATAGAGTCAATGTTAAGGCTTGAAAAACTGATAGTCAAAACTGATTCATTTCGATACATTTTACAATCGTTTTTGTCGGAAACAATGCTAAACACATACGTCACAACATGATATGTATGCATATGTACCTGGGCTATTAGGTAACCCAGTTTCATAGACAAGAGTTGCAGGTTTAACAAAATTTGTTGGACTGAATAAACAACACCCGTTTGTAGAGAAACCGTCCGTTTGCCAAAATGTAGGGTTACTGTTCGTTCTAAAGCTAACTGAGTATTGCTGGACTGTAAATTCATCTCGTTTACAATGCCATGTTTGCCTAGAAAGCTATGTATCTTGGCCCATAGGCCATAAATTAACGATGGTGTTAGGGCCAAATGAACCAAAGTGGATATATAATATCGTCAATATTGTAAATATATTCAAATAAATAAACCACTTATTGTGCTGCGCTGAAACTAGTGGGATGCTCTGGGCACATCGCATCATTAGTTGAACACAGGGCTCTTGACGTCCGCCACTACTCATCACAATTCACTGACGACAAACTACCGACCGTAAAACGAAACTAATTTACATATTTACGTGTGAAAGATCCACCCGCTGCTGCATGATTGGCTGCCTTTTGGGTACGTAATCTGTGAGAATGATAATTTGCTAAAAACTACAAACTAATTTGCATGAACATTCGATTCGATGGCCAATCTTCAATCTGTCTGTCAAACTTCAGACAGCCAAGGGGGGCCAAGGCGGAAAATTCAAAATCGGCGGGAAAAATGATAGTACGTAATAAAAATTTTTCATTTTTTTCTAAATTTAAGATCGTGCATAGATTGATGTTATTAGATCATTTTAGTTTCAGTTTCAGGTTAGTTTTTAATTTTAGGCCCCCATTGGTAGGAAAAAAGAGCCATATACTAGGCCTATGATAAGCATAGGCCCAGTGTGGCTCGTAGCACCAAGCATGTACTCTTGGTGCTACGAAATAGTTACAAATATTCCGCCTCCAGGCGGAATAAAAAGTAAAAAGTACGTCTGTGTGAACCGAGCCTTCGAATGATGTCTGCACAATGTTTGTGTACCTAGGTATGTTTTAAGCAATGCGATTATGCAACACCACGTGAGCGCGAAATGCGTTATATGTAGCTGTGCTTAGCGTGTGGTGCTGAAATGTCTGTTTCTTCAGTTGCGCGATAAATGTGTATATACATAAATGCACAACTTTACAAGTTCATTTGCATATGTATTTGGTAAACAGGTAAAGGTTAGGGGGAAAGGTAACCCGCGGATAGATATCTGTTCTTTGGCGTGTCCGCCCTCGGGTGCGGTGCTCATCTCCTTTACAAAGCCCTGGAGCGGCAGGGGTGCCACTTCAAGAGTGACTACATCCGTGGAGGGGGGCCAGCCCCTCAAGGCATAATGCCCTACACGGACCCCTGTTACCTTCCCACGTTATTGTGGTACCCATTTACCCATGAGCATGGACTGCTGGGTTGGTAGGAGCAATGTGGCCCTAATCTCTTGCTCAAGGAGACTACGTACAACCGAGTAGCTGGGATTCGATCCTCCAATCTTCAGATTTGAAATTGAACACCGTAACCACTCGGCCACACTGGCCACCATAAGCGAGTTCTTGGGGCGTCACTGAATGCTTGGCATATGTATTTGACTGAAGTCTGGATGAAATATTGCATACACATGTATATTCAATTAATGTTATTGGTTATATATGTTTAGCTGTGTGACGTGGGGCGCTGAATGCATGAAGCCAATGCACGATGCGTCGGACGAGTTCAAACAGGACATGAAGAAACTCGGACAGGAGCTGAAGCAGGCGTCGAGAAAGGCCACGGAGTGTCTGCTGGCCATGGCAAAGGAGGACATAGAAAAACCGCTCAGCACGAGAAGGCATGCATTTTTTTGTGTTTAGCTAGATTAAGAAAGTTATCGCATATTGAGAAGTGTATACTTTATACGTACCGTACGCACAGTCAACAGTGCATAAAAGTTGTACCTAATTTGCATATTAACTGGAACTTCCTTATGAGTAACGCAGTACAACTTAGCTCAGCTCATTTGCATACTACACTGAACCTTACTGTTGTCAGTGTCCTATTGGCCAAAACGCTACTAGTATTTTACTGAATTTTTTGTAAGTATATATTTATATACTAATAAATTTTTTAATTTTTTTTTTAAATTTCTTTATAATTCAAAAAGTCAAACCCCTAGTTCATGTTGATCCTTTCACAATCTATTTCAGGTGTTCCTTTGGATTAGAAAACAAAGTGCCGCATCATTGTCAAATACTGATTCTGTCATCTTTTCTGAGCCGAAATGAACAAAAGTGCTGGGGAGGATGCATCAAACGAAAGCGGGACAAAAGATTTGCGATGCCGAGCAGGCGACCAAACAGAAAAAGAAAACAACCAAAGCAGAATACAAAGAGTCATCCTAAGTTTTGTCTCGGCAACTTGTAAGGAATGATTAAAGCCCGGTTCATACTTGTCCTTAAGGACATAAGGACAGGGAAAAGGACAAATTTTAGTCAGATGCTACGAAAAATTTCCACAAGCGTTTCGGATAATTTTCTGCATACAACATAGATGTGACCCAGACTTTCTTCATGCCAACCATTAACTTATTTGGCCAAGTAGTTTCCTTGGAATCGCTTAGGGACAAAACGATAAGGACAGGGACAAGGACAAGTATGAACCGGGCTTTATGCTTCAGTATTTATGGTTCTTTATGCTAACTCAGTTGAAATTTCAAACCTTTTGCATAGCAGGTTTTTCTTCTGCTGAAATTTCAACTGAGCAAAAACCATGGTTTTAGAAAATCTACGAAATTCGCAGCGAATCATTCTATATTTCGCATTGAAATTATGTGCAAATCATGTACAAACGTAGGTACGTAAAACCATGGTTTTTAAAAACCACCGTGGTGAAATCCACCCAATATGTTTTCAGCTGTTCCAAATACAGCATGCAGGACTGCGCCAAAAAGGCTGGGGTGGACGAAATAATGGACAAGATGCGGGCCAGACGGAGACAAATAGACGAATATGTCCGGGACACATACCCCTCCTACTGCCGCTGTCTCAAGGAACACGCCAGTCTCAATAACGCAACGTCAGTTTCCCGCCAATATTTTTTGCTTATGGGTAACTTAATGAAATAAATGCATAAGTGGATAGCTGGTCTGGTACCCTTAACTAGTTGTTGCCATGTGAATAACGGTAATGCTAAAGAGAAGCTAACCCTCTTTATAGTGTTTGGGCGATCTCTTCGCCTAAGTGTTCGGTCAGCCGGCAAAATTACGAAATAATCTTGCCGCCAATAGTACCGGACGTACCCTCCTAACGCTAATATATGTATAGCCGGTTCCAGTGATGCTGTATTAAACGGTGATAGGTGTGTAGCAACACTTGTCCAATGTGTGCTTTATTTTTATGTTATTATTATTTTTATTATTGTTTATGTTTTTCATTTATTGTTTTGTTGCTATGAATGCATCGCTATGAGCTTTAGAATCCCGGTGAGCATGCAAGAAGCAGACTGTGAGGAGGAGCCGTCATTGGACACGTGTCGTGCGGTGATGTTCGAGAAGGCTGCTGATTTTGCCAGCATGATGAACATGTACCACAAGGCACAGAGACAGGAGCGGGAGAGGGACGATGATGATGATGATGATGATGATGATGATGATGATGATGATGATGATGAGGATGATGATGATGATGAGGATGATGATGATGATGAGATGATGATGATGATGATGATGATGATGGAGGAGGAGGAGGAGGAGGAGGAGGAGGAGGAGATGGATGACTCTAATCCCTTTACGGGATAAAAGTAAGCTCTTAAGCCCGACTCATACTTTTGTCCTTGTCCTTATCATTTTGTCCATAAGCAAAAGCAAAACTGCGTAGTTGAATACGTCAATTAGTGCATATGCATCAATAGTTGAGGTCACTTCTAAACTAATTATCTCCAATGCATTTGTCAATTTTAGCTGACCGAAATTTGTCCTTGTCCCTGTCCGTGTGTCCTTAAGGACATGTATGAACCGGACTTTACGGATTAACTAAGTTTACCTACCTGAATGGGAAATACAAAAATATAGAACTACATAACCTATGAATCAAGAAGACTTACATAACTTGAATGACATGTAAAACAAACAATAACACGGCTATTTCGACCAAAGCATCGTTTCTACCTAAACTCTGACCAAAAATTGCTACACCCTAAGATAAAACTGGTGGTGGTGTTTTGCGACTACTCACTGTACTCTTGGTGCCTGAAATTCATTCTTTTCATATTGAAATAACGTGTTTTCTATTGTTTCAAAATCCAACAATATTTGGTCAGACTTTAGATATGAAGTCCTTATTAGCTGATTTCGTAAAAATGTGATTCGATTCCGGATTCCATATCTTAAGAGCATATAATCGCTTGATTGTATAAATAAAAATTTCTTAATGCAGAGTTCAGACTTTTGGTTTGTGTAGTTTCAGAGTCACGGAGTACAACTTACGGAAACGAGAGCTCGAAATGTGTTTTGACAATATGCGTTTTGACAAATTTGAACTGTATGTCAATTAAAACATACAAGCTGCTATGTTGGAGTTCATTTGTTTGCAGGAAGGAACAGTTTTTTAGAAATACTTAACAAATATGTAAATAAATCACATAATTACTAATTCATACTTAAACCCCGGGCTGAGTTGCACACTTACAATGCTGTAGTAGAACACTATAATTGAATATGATGTGTTAATTTTGCGTACATTAGTACCAAAACGCATTTCCGATTTGGTTTTCGTCATAGCGTTCCGGAAATTTATTTTTATTTATCATAATTAAGTACTTTTTTACAAATTATTCAATTTATTCCTGCTCAATTTTTATTGCTGTTTATTTTGATAATACGATATTACAAACATATAATTTAAGGAACATTCATTCACTATTTTTGGCACTGTGCAAAAATGCGAACTATTCTTCTTCAAGAGTTCTGTAGGGCTGTTTCTCTGAGTTTGAGCGTTCTGAAATGCCCCTGGGAATTGCTGCTCCCAAATGTGCCAACCGTTGAGTGGGACGACCATATTCTGTGAATCCGATCAACATGGTTAGAATAAAGCCTGCAAACATAAAATGTGGATTTCACAAAAGTGGTTGTGCTATAACAAAAATTGTTTTGCGCACGTTTTCATTTGATTTGTACCTAATCAAACGAATAAACGAATCAAAAGATATTTTGTAAATAAAATTATGTGAAAAAATCATGCAAAACGTACGTAAAACCATAGTTAAGTAAAACCACCTTAGTAAAATCCCCCCTAAGTGTTTGGTGTTTTCGACACACCAGTTCAACGCATTCACAAACAAGGTTTTAAGATGGCGAACTGGAGGAGTGATATGCTGTTTTATAAAGAGGGTTCCTGATACAATTATAAAAAAATACGGAATTTTTGATCTTCTAAAAAATAACGAAATATCGATAATATGTACATTTAATGGTCAACAACTCCTACGTAAAACTACTTTCATTTCATAGGCGGAGCTTAAATCTGATTAGTTCTAATTGTCATTCAAACAGCCAATCAAGTTTGTCGAAAAGTTCTAGAAAAAGTTCGAAACAGGTTTAAGTACTTATTGTCAGAAAATATTACGGTAAATCACACTTTGAGCAAGTAACGCTACATTACGCTATTTAGGAATTTCGAACTAACCTATTGCAGCCAGTCCTGAAACAAGAAAAAACATATTCTGATAACCGATGCGATGCAGTAGCAGTTCGGACAAAACAGAAGCGGACGCCGCACAAGCCATCTGCAAAAAAATTATTGTTAAAAACGATACAATAATCTAAAACTCGAGCTTAGATTTAAACACTCAATGACATTTCATACATAAATATGATTATAATCATCTAATTATTAGTTCTCATAACTAATCACAAAATTTCAAAAATTACAGGCGCTATTTCAATTTACGGACTAAATCTTTTGCCAAACTAAGAAAACATTGTTTACAAAATCGGATGTGTAGAAAGGGTCAATATAGTCAATCTAACGCAGTTTATCGGATTTGTAACGAGCAAATTAGTATCTACAGAGACAGAAATTTGTCTACATATTATACGTATTACTGCCTATATATCGTCAGATAAAAACAAAATTGATCTAACCTAATGTTAAAAGTCGAAAACACATTCCCAAAAAAATTGCTACGCCAAAGAAAAGTCAGAAACGAAATCCCTAGCCGGAACCAAGTAGTGGTTTGACCTGTGAGGTAAAGAGCAGTCCATAGTTGACCCCGAAATACTTCTGGCCAAAACAGCGATTGGTGGCGAAGGGAAAGAGACTGAAGCCGCTGCAGAAGCCAGCGTAGATGCCGAAAACCCAGATGAAGTAGAAGGCCTTGCCGGTGACGGCCGCGATTTGGAAGGTCAGGAAGACAAAGCACAAAAGCGCCATGGCGCAACACATCGCTGCCTGAAGTGCGTACGGCCAGGGGATTAAGTGGACTAAGGGGTAATCTGTTTTTGTAGGTGAAACATTAGTTTCTGAATCTCGATTGGCTAACACATGCCGTACGTGTGTGTGAATAATTTTAGTTAGTTGACCTAGTATGCTTAGGTTGACCTATTATACGCTACATTTAGATAAGCACGTTTTCATTATTTGTACGCTATAATTTTACTGGTTGTTATTCACCAGAAAATAATTGCCGGGCCAAATCACACAAGGGGTTCATATATGCATGTGTAAACATTCTAGTTATAGAGTAGGCTATGTCGGCTCATTCCCTCATTAATGCGCCCTGCAATGTGTAATGACGTGCGACATGGGAGCAAAATGCGCCCTGGTGTGAATCGGCCTTTTATCTTACTTCGGGGCGAGCCTTATAACAATTTAACCAATGGGTTTATGTTTGACCTGGTAACTGAATCGGTCTCTTTCCAAATGCCCCCAGGCTATTCTGCCGAAGCCGTTAGCGATGGAAGCCACCGAGCCAGTGGTCACCAAAAACTGGTCGTCCTCGATAAACTTCTGACCATACAACTGAAGCACAACATTTACTCGCATTAATAAATTACGTCAAGTCTTTAAGGTAATGCTGACCAATGTTAATGTACTTAACAGACCTGCAAACATGGATAAAAGTGCTGAGAACCAAACGTCTACTAAGTTTTTTTAGTGTACACTGACTTCCGTCATCACTTATTTGAAAAATAACTGAGGCAGCACGCTGTTCTTAAATTTGCAGTTTGATGAATTTTCCAAAATTGAGCCAAGAATACATACAAGCTATTTTTATATGCAGTAGGTACTGTGGTTTTCAGAATAACACATGAAATAAATAAAACAATCAAAATAAAAAATAAATAAATAAATCAAAATAACAAATAAATAACAAATAAAAATAAAAACTAAAAAATATGAACGATGTAAATAAATTTAATTCGCCAAATCCAATTCTGAATCCTGGTACAACAACGACAGCAACCAGATGAAAAAACTATAATATCAACCTTGTAAAAAGCATTAATAAACACAGCCACGAAACCGCCCATTATTAGATGAAAAAAGGTCCACCAGAGAATCCAAAAGGTGGGGGAGCGCAGAACGCGCAAGGGGTGGACGGCGAAGGACTCGGGTTCGGACCAGGTCTCCGAAACACTCGCATTGATGCGCGAAAGGTCATCCTGCAATGTGATGTTGATGCTACACTTTGTTACAAAAAAATGGTTTCACGAACTGTATGCCGTATAAACGCGGCAGCTGAGGACGCTACTTACAAAATTCTGAAGGCCGAAATTCTTCGGAGTTGTCATATACCTGTTTGTAAAAATTGAACCTTCAGTATTAGCCAATTTCGACGAGCGCAATTGTCTCCGCTTTATCATAGGCAGGCAGGAGTGTCTCACCCTTCTTCGATAAGATTCAAAGCACTTTTTATCTAAAGACTGCAAGAAGACGTAACAGCCCCCCATCACCAGAAAGGCAGACGGCACTCGAACTCTAGCAAGACGTCTTGCGAGAAATAACTAAACAAATAACAACAACTTTTTTATTGTATTTATTTTTATTATGTGATTTTTATTCTTTAAGTCGGCGAAAATGATGGTCTGATTTAGCGCTGTTCAGTAAAATCAACTTGATTAGAAAATCAATTTGACACAGCTTCTATATTTTAAACAAATGAAGCAAGGAAAACGAACGTTTTGTCAATGTCTGGTTTGAAGTTTTCCCGATTGATGTACTTGGTTTGAATCTGATTGAATATCAGCGCGCCACAGCCAAAACCCGCCACAAACTACCCAATGGCCAGTCCGTCAGGAAGCGATGAAACAAAACAAAACGCCGGTTCAAACTGTAAATATTTAAAGAAAAAAACATATATCGTGAAGCGGTGTTTGATAAGAAAGATTGATGAATTTGTTACTATTGACATTGCAT
>JASANF010002319.1:0-35038 GCA_030248245.1 Trissonchulus sp. WLG1_4 | reverse complement strand
TGATGGGTATTGTGACAATTTTAAATGGAAAACCCACATGCTTTGAATTTCAAGGATGTCTATGGCATGGATGCAGGACTTGTTATTCTGCCTAACAGATAAAAATGGATTTTTGAATATGAGCATGAAGACCCTACGCATGAAAACACAACAGCGTGTTACTGAACTGAAACAACTGAACTATGAAGTCATCGAAAAGTGGGAATGTGATTGGGATGCAGAGGTTGCGGACAATACTGCGTTGCAAAAATTTATAGTTGATATGAATTTAAATCAGAATCCACTGAAACCAAAGGATGCCTTCTTTGGTGGTAGAGTGAGTCCTACATATTTGTACTACAAGATAAAAGACGGAGAAAGAATACGTCATTTAGATGTCACCAGTGAGTATCCTTGGGTTAACAAAACGCGTATGTATCCAGTTGGAATACCCACAGTAATCACAAACAATTTTGGAGATGTCAGCGCATACTTTGGACTAATAAAGTGCTGTTTTTTACCTCCGCGAGAACTATTTTTGCCTATTTTGCCCGTCAAGATGAATAACAAGTTACTATTTCCGTTGTGTGGAGCCTGTTGCAGTGAGAACAACACCGGATACTGCAGTCACGCAGACGATCAAAGAATACTTTGTGGAACATGGGTTTCTGAAGAAATACACGCTGCAGTTAAATTTGCATATAATGTTGTCAAAATTTAATAACTTTGGCATTGGCCTATAGAACAAAGAAGTTGCGATATTTTTAGAACTTTATTAATGCTTTCCTGAAGGTTAAAATAGAAGCATCAGGTTTTCCAAAAACGGTGACCACGGACGAAGACAAGCAGAACTATGTAGACAAGGTGAGAGAAAAGGAAGAGATCGAAATCAATCCAGCTGATATTTCGTTCAACGCGGGCAAAAGGACCTATGGAAAACTAATTTTAAACAGGTACAAAGGTGATAATGTAATTACTGCTACTACTACTAAGCAGTTATTGTCAAAAAAGCATGAGCTACAGCTCATTTGCGCGCTGGACAGCAAATTCTTTAAATTAATATAAGTTAAAAGTATACCTAATAAACGTAATGTAACTTACGTTTTTATGTTTATAATTAGCTATTTAAGATTAGCAAAAATAAGGAATTGTTACAACAGAAATTCATTTGCTGTTCTTTTAATATTAGTTTTTGGGAAAATTTTTCACAAAAAGAAGGCCAACCGCGCACTGTTTTCATCAAGACATACAAGGATCTGGTTGCTTATATGGCAAATTCTACCCTGGAAGTGATTGATGCCATGCTCATAGGGGAAAACTTGCTGATGTTGCAATATATACCAAAAAAAGACACTGTTATACAGTCGCCATTTAACAATGTCGTTATAGGGGCATTTACGACAGCCCACCCTAGACTGAAACTATACTCGTACCTTAGCATGCTTGAAAATCGGACGCTCTACTTTGATACAGACAGCGTAATTTTTATATCCAGACCAGGGGATGCTGATCCTCTCGAAGGAGATTATTTGGGAGATTTAAAAGACGAACTGGTGGAAAAATATAGAGAAGGAGCCTTTGCTGTAGAATTTTGGTCAACTGGTCCAAAAAGTTATAGATACACTGTGAATACGGCAAAAGGATTACAATATGACTATAAAATTAAAGGAATACGACTCAACAGACTTAACAAATCAATAATTACACCGGATGTTATGATAAAAATGCTTCTTGAACAAAATCCTGTGCTTGTTTCTGTAGATAACTTCAAAATTCGTCGAAACAAGATGGACGCAACACTCAATAATGTGTTTAATTCAAAAATTTTCAAAATAACTTGATAAAAGTATTATATGCTCTGATTTGTGCACCTTACCAATTGGTCATGTCAATAACGGTATGGACTTATTGTAAACCAATATATTGTTATTATAAATTGTGTGTAGCGACTTGAAAGTGTGTTGATGCAAATAAATTCAATCGATGTTGTTTTTGTTTTTGTGTTAAAATATAAGGAATAAAATATATAAATATATAACATACACAGATAAATACATATCTACTACGATTTGATAATATTTATAGACATGCAGAAATAAAGCTTATTAGTAGATATCGTTATCAAATAGGTGGGTAAAATTAAAACCAAACTTTTGTATTGACGTCTGTTTGAGAGTACAAATCCTCACTTTGGAAAAGTATGAGGGTTTGTATTCCCAAACAGACGCCAATAACTACTTCGGACTTAATTAAGTCTGTGTTTCAAAAAAACTGGACTTGACTGGACTTAATTAAGTCCGCTGCAATTTTAAGTCCAGTTAAATCGGACTTGACTGGACTTAAAATAGCAGCGGACTGGCATATTTTTAGTGGGGGGGGGGCGCCCCCCCCCATTTGGTCCGGAGCCCCCCCATTTTGGTCGCGCCCCCCCCCCCCATTTTGAGCCCCCCCCATTTCAGATGGGGTGCCCCCCCCCATAGCCCAAAATTTTTTCCGAAAGGACGTTTTAGCGAATTTTTAGCTGTAGCAATGTCGTGTTCGTAGCGAACGACCGGAGGTAAAATTTTGCCGGAGCCGGAGCCGGAGCCGGATAGAAAATGCCGGAGCCGGATAGAAAATGCCGGAGCCGGAGCCGGAGCCGGAGGCAGTGTTTTTTAAAAAATCAATTTGTATATGTTGACAATTTTGACCAAATTTTTTCATTTTTTTCCGAAACAGCATTCTGAAATTTTTCAATACTCACGCCACATTTCTATACATTATGTTCTTACGCACCTATTCAACCAAAATTGGCCACTGGTCCTGGTCATTGTTTAGAGAGATCTGACAAAAAATTTTCGTCAACATTGATAAAAGTCGAAAATTTGGTCAAACTGACCAGTATGGGATTTTGACTCGGGTGCCGAAGGTGTACATAGTCAGAGGGTGGTTCAGGAAGTCCATCTGAGCCCCCCTTTTAATCGAACCTTACGAAATTGTCAACAAGGGTTCCCCAAAATATAGATAAATTTGGAAAAGATTGCACTTTGTAGATGTAGATGCCGTAAATGTCTCTAGCTTCTGGGGGGTGCGGCTCCTGAGGCGTATCTCAGTGGCGTAGCCAGGAAAAAATTTTGGGGCATGGCTTTTCGATATTTTGTAATGGGTTAAAATGAACTTTTTTGTAATTTTAACACACCAGTTTGTGAGATAACAGTACATACTGTGCAAACATTATATACTAATTTTGACCGGCCAAAGACATCAGACCTAAAAGTCGAGCTGAAAACACTAAATTACGTACATAGTTGCAGGAATCGGGGGGTGGCAGCTTCCAAAGAAATGTGACAAACTTTTGTTTTTAAGTCGAATTTGGTCAATTGGAGACGTAATCAGAAACTTTTTCCCACCAGAAAATTGAAATTAAAGGGCGAACGTAATAGTAGAATTACATAATGGTGCAGAGGGATCGTCGCCTCCATTGCAGTCGGCAGTAATATGAGTATTGTAACCGAGTTATCTTTCCGTTAGCCTTGATTTTTTCTTAAAGTTTGAATTTGCCAAAATTTCAACAATGAAAAATTCTCCGGCTCCGGCACTTTTTTTGCCGGAGCCGGAGCCGGAGCCGGAGGCTCAAATCCGGCCGGAGCCGGAGCCGGAGCCTCCGGTCGATCGCTACGTGTTCGTCGGGTTTTTGAGTTTTTTTGGCTAAATTTAGTATTAGCGTAGCTATAATAACGTATGAAAACGTAACATTTAGCGTATAAAAACCATTTTTTCTTATAAAAATAGTGTTTTATCGAGAAATTGGTGCGCCCCCCCCATTTTGGTCGACGCCCCCCCCCTCCATGGGGGGGGGGGGGCTGCCCCCCCCCATCGCGCCCCCCCCCATAAAATTTTGCCTAAAAATATGCCAGGCGGACTTATTTAAGTCCAGCTAAATCCGGGAATTTTGAAACAGGTTTTAAGTCCACTTAAGTCCGCTGGTTTAAGTCCAGTTAAGTCAAGTCCAGTTAAGTCCAATTTTGAAACAGGCCCCAAGTAATATTTCTGGTGCGAACCCGTCTATAATAACCTAGCTTTACAATTGCTACAGAACATTTTCGGGCAAACGTTTTTTGCGTTTCAGATTTCCTGGTTCAAGTCCTAACGGAGATGATTCCGTGGTAAGCAACAATTCTAGCTGATTTTGTTTTGTGGTGAAATATTTGAGTAAACAGCCGTATATCCTCGCAACAACTTTTATATCCTTAACATTGATCTGGTCCTGATCTTAACTAGACGTTTATCCTGCCCGTAAGGACTAGTGTAACACTGAAATTCGGGCAAAGAACACAGAACAAGTGAAGAATTTACATTTCAATGGTGATTCTGTACCTAATAGACAATAGTACATTATTATATACATTCGTATTTATGGGTGAGTGAAACTCATTTTAGCAAATTTTATATTTGTTTATGTTAGAAGCAGGAAATAAAAGAGACTGTGAACAGCTAAAAATCGATCTAGGACTAGTTACTATCTATAACCTGATCACAACTACTGTCTGTTATCTAATTTGTCTCGCCAGTAAATCCATATCCCTACAAGTTCGGCTATTACATTTGGTGCCGAAACCATGGCTTCTCGGCGTCAACGCGATCAGTCCGCTGATCCAGCTTCTGCGGGGGAAAGAAGTGGGGGCAGTGGGGGCAATAATTTGGTGGAACTTTTCGGTTTGATGCAACAGCAGCTACAAGTTCAACAAAGACATCTGGCTGAAATCTCAGAGCAGAACCAAAGAGATGCTCGACTTCGAGAGGAAAGATTCCTGCAAGAGTCAAGAGAGCAAGAAAGACGTTTTGCTGAGGTTATGCGTCAACAACAAGAACAATTCACCCACATGCTGGCGGCCCGAGAACAACTTCCCCAGCAGCAGGTAACTGTTTCTTTGCCTCTTCCTAGGCATTTTCACGGCCAGGAGGATAAAGACGGGTTGGATTTCGAGGACTGGGTGGCTCAAGTCCGTGACTACGCTACAAAGAGTGGCCAGTCCCCTCTCGATGTTATGGACAGAGTCATCGAAGGGAACGCTAGAGACAGTTTTCGATCTTTGGCTCCCGAGATGAAGACGACGTTCGAGCAAGCTGTGAATCATTTGCGACCATTAGTGCAACCGATGGTGACTCCGACAACGGCAGCTTTACAGTTATTGGAGTTGCATCAAAAAAGGGATGAAACGGCTGAATCATATCTGCAAAGATGGCGCAAGCTGTATCGCAAGGTCGGTGGCGATCAATTTTTGGCCAGAGCGGTTTGGCTGCGTGGTCTTCACCCTGCGCTGCGAGAAAAGATGCTATCGACATTCTCACGTGAGCGGGATGCAGACGACTTGTGCGCTGTGCAAGAACAAACTGTTTCGAAAGATCAAGTCTTGAGACAAGCGCGCGAGTTCAGTAGCCAACCAAAGGGCAGCAAAGATAAAGACTCACCGAAAGGAAAGTACCCCTTTGATAAAAAGTAACCGTATTCTGCAAAGCAAGACCGTACCAACAAGTGTTACAACTGTGGTGAGGTTGGTCATTATAGCCGTTTCTGTCCTAAAAAGAAAAAGTCTGGGTCCAAGGTTAGCCGAATTGCCGTTGCTGGCATAGGTAACAAGTGTGATGTAGCTGATGTGATCGAAAAGGCAGACGTTGCTGGAACTCCTGTGTCCAATGTGCTGACGCACGAAGAAAACTCACCTGTAGGTGTCAAGTCTCGTCCACAGCTGTCGGACGTAGGCGCAGTGTTGACAGTTGGTGGTTTTCAGTTAGGAGGCGTGTCTGTGGTTGTAGATTCTGGGGCTGATGTTAACTGCATGCCCGCTGCAGTTAAAGAGTTTCTGCTTGAAAAAGCAGCAATTGCTGACAAGGGAACTTTGGTGGCTTCGGCTGCTTGGGGTCCATCTGAAACGTTTCCTGTGGTGGAAGGTTTGGTTTCTGTAGGCAGTGGTCCTCAAGTGAAGACGAGTTTTGCTGTCGTTGACAAACCAGGAGCGGCAAAAGAGATACTTTTGTCTTTGTCCACAGCTGAGCAGCTCGGTATCGGAGCATTTGTTTGGCATGTCAGCAACAAGGATGAAGCCCCGGCTGAGCCTGATCAACTCAGTGGTCCTACTGTACTAACAGTTGGTTCGGAGACGGAGAGCGCTGTCTCTGCGAGTAGGCTGGGAAAGAAGTCAAAGTCCAGTCGGCGGGTGACACTACTGGTCAAAGGTCCGGATCGCTCTGTGTATTTTGAGCCGACCAGTGGTAAGAGTGGCCGTATACTGAGCGGAGTGGTCTTTGTGGAAAAAGGATGCATTCGGTTGTCAGTACGGAGAGGTCCTGTTTCGCCAAAAGGTGAAGTTTGGGGAACTGTTTCGGATGTAGTCTCGCTGAAAGACAACACGAGATTAGCAGACGTAACAGAAGATCGTCCGGTAGCAGTTCTGGCTATAGCTGAGAATGCAAAATCATTCAGTGTACCGGAAGATAAACTGGCGCACCTGTCCGTGGAGCAGAGGACAGAGATGGAACGTCTTCTTGTTGAATTTTCTGATGTTTTTGCAGAAAAACGAGGGGATGTCATCGCAAAGGCAGTTGGTGTAAGCCATGTCATCAAAACTACGGGTGGTCCAGTTAAACAGAAAGTCCGTCGTCGAGATCCGGCAACGAGAAAGGTGGAACAAGCGGAAGTTCGTACGATGTTGGAAGAAGGAGTGATCCGAAAAAGCTTGTCTCCGTGGTCCAGCCCTGTAGTAATGGTTAAAAAGCCAGACAATACAATTCGATTCTGTATTGACTACAGGCGTCTGAACTCTGTCACCGTGAAGGATGCCTTCCCAGTTCCAAAAGTGGATGATCTGGTTCAAGTAGGCAGAAACGGACGCTACTTTACGACGTTAGATGCCATGTCTGGCTATTGGCAAATCCCCATGGATGCGGATTCCATTGAAAAGACAGCCTTCTCAACGGAAGATGGCCATTATGAATTTGTGGGAATGCCATTTGGTCTCACAAATGCAGTGGCCACATTTCAGCGGTTCGCCTCAGCTGTTCTAGCCGGATTGCCTTTCGCAAAAGTGTACATAGATGATATGATAATTATCAGTGCAACCTTTTCGGATCATATGGTACATTTGCGGCAGGTCCTGAAGAGGCTAAGAGATTTCCGAGTTTGCTTGAAACTGGCAAAGTGTAGTTTTGCCCAGAAACGGGTCACGTTTCTTGGATTTGACCTGGAAGCTGGAGTGATACTGCCTTCTGCCAAGAGAGTGGAAAAGTTGCAAGCTTATCCAAGACCAACAAACGTGAAGGAATTGCGCACTTTTCTAGGAGCAATGGGGTATTGTCGCAGGTTTATTCGGAACTACGCACAACTGGCTTCGCCACTGAATGCGTTGTTGAAAAAAACAGCTAAGTTCGTTTGGACTGAAGTTCAAGAGAAGGCATTTGAAAATTTGAAAACGGCATTGGTGACAGCTACGGCGCTAGCACAAGTCAGTGACAATCCAGAAACTAAGTTTTTGGTCGAAACGGATGCTAGTGGTGTTGGGCTCGGCGCAGCTCTTTATCAGAGTACTGAAGATAAGACTGAGTTGATCGCCTTGCAGTCGAAAGCGCTGACAAAAGCGGAGCTGAACTATGCCACTATCGAAAAGGAGGCTTTGGCAATAGTGTGGGCGATAAAGCAGTTTCAGCATATTCTAGTCATTTCGGAGCATCAAATTACCGTTCATACTGACCACAAACCTCTTAAAGCGATAATGAATCTCTGGATGGAGTCGCCGCCTTCACCAAAGATTGCCAGGTGGATGGAAGTGCTAAGACCCTTTGATTTGTCTGTTGTGTACAAGCCTGGGAAAGAAAATGCCTTGGCAGACGCACTATCGCGAGTAAGATCACTGCGATGTCTTCCAAAGCATGAGTTCAATGAAGTCGATTTGGTTATAGCGTTGGCTGAAGAAGAGACGCAAGATGGATACGAAAGCCATGGGCTTACGCAAATAGGTTCCTTGTGGTACCTACCAGATGAAAACGGTCTACGTCTGTATGTTCCTCAACGATTTCGAAAGCAGCTAGTAAATCAAGTTCATGCTGGTGTAGAGGGAGCCCATTACAACTGGAGAGCGATTGTCTCGCTGCTTCAAAAACAGTATTACTGGCCAAATCAAGCTAGTTTTGTCAAAGCATTAGTTCAAAGCTGCGAAGTGTGCAAACAACGGTCGGCGGGCCAACGAGAAATCCCGAATTTAAAGCCAATTTGGTCTGAAGATCCATTGGACATCATCGCTGCAGACTTTACGGTTTTGCCTCGAAGTTTGACTGGAAAGCGTTATGTTCTTGTTGTGTTAGACCTCTTCTCGAGATATATGCAAGCGTATATCTTGGATAGCATGACGACCGCGTCTGTTACGGATGGCTTGGAAAAGTTCTTTATGGCGGTTGGATTTCCAAAACGTCTGCTCACCGATCGCGGTAGATGCTTTACGTCGTCAAAGATGGCTGAATTCTGTGACTATAACAAAATTCGCCATATTCTGGTAACTCCCAACCACCCACAAGGCAATGGGGCGGTAGAGAGGTCGACCAGAACGCTCGTGAATATTTTGGCAAAGAAAGCACACGAAAATCCCTTGCGTTGGGATGAATTCCTAACACAGGCAGTTTCTGCATATTTGCTGATGCCTCATTCATCAACCGGGATGGCACCACGCGATCTTGTTTTCCAGCGCGATGAATCGGTGTTGGAAGGCATTCGCAAAAGACTTGGACAAGCCCAGAACAAGCTGAAGTTGGACTTCGACAACAAAAGAGCTCGTCCAATGAAATTGCAGCCAGGGGACTCGGTGTATGTCTACGACCGGGGAAAAAGAACAGGTGTGGCCGGCAAACTGGCTAGTCCCTGGTTGGGTCCCATGGAACTGCTCGAAGTCGATGACAGCACGGTGACTTGCAAGGACGATGGCAGTCGGGTACAAAAACATTCCCGATACAATGTGGTCAAAGCAGGGGAGCCGGCTGAAGGGGTGCCACCTTAAAGAGGGAGGAATGTTAGAAGCAGGAAATAAAAGAGACTGTGAACAGCTAAAAATCGATCTAGGACTAGTTACTATCTATAACCTGATCACAACTACTGTCTGTTATCTAATTTGTCTCGCCAGTAAATCCATATCCCTACAAGTTCGGCTATTACATTTATATTAGTGTGACTCTGTATTACACGTTTAACTTTACTTGGGGCCCATTCATCCAGTATATAACTTTAGTCCGAAACATTTTCTTAACCAGATCAAAAACCTGTTCACGTAGTTATGGACTGAACTAGTCACGTTTAGTGTGGTAACAGACTCGCCTTCAAAGCAGGTTTTTTTTCTAAATCGGCACTGTGTAAATGTTGTGTAAATTAAAAGTTTTCTGTGTAAATTAAGGGTACATATGTTGTGTAAATTTTTAAGTGTGTATTTTAGCATATTTTAGGTAAAAATTGACCGTTTTTTCACGTGAAATGTGATATTTCGACTGTGAGACTCGAACTATATACGAAAATAAAAATATGAGATAAATGAAAATTTTTGCGTTTTTGTCAGTTCAAGTATCCGACACGCCAGGGCAAGCCCCCTAAAATTTTGAAAAATCTGAACCAAGCCCTAACTCGTGACGGCCGAGACCCGTGTACATGCATGGTTTACACAGATAGAGAGTTGTTGTATCAGCCGCATCCTACTCATTTTTTTTCAAATCCGGGTGTAAAACTTTTACAGTAGTTTGAAGTAGGACAAGAAATCGCACAGACAGAATCAGCATGGCTGATTTCTCACTGTCAACTTTCAAGTGATTAAAAACGAATGCTAGAATAAAAAAATCATAAGCCAAAAATTAGACTTAATTTTGTTATAACAAAGAGGTCACAGGCAGCAATCGCCACTTCGCGAATTTTTGTAATTTTTACAACCAAAATAGGCCGTTTCATCAGCTTTTGGGGAAAAATGGGGCTGTGTAAATCAGTATTTTTATTTTTTGCTGTGTAAATTAGGCGGTCGATGTGTAAATACACCCTATTTTACACAAAAAACCCTGCTTCAAAGCATTCCGGGCTTTGTAACTACATATATATTTTTTCTGATTCTGTTTTGTTTGAAACAAAGACCTTCGTCACAGCTTTAGGGCGGAAGAAATAACATAAACATGGCTTTCTTTTTTGCAGTTGCTGCATTTGGACAAGCGGCACACACAGCCAAAGTTGAATATTTCCAAAAGCCATGTAAGTTCTATTACACACATATAGTTGAAGGGGTCGGGGGGAGACGGAGACCTCCCCAAAATTTGCTCCCGTTGGATGGAATGGGGGGGTTTCGCCGGGGGTAAGAAGGGGGAGGTTCTCAGCGTGAGAAAAATTCCAGGCTGAAAATGGAAAAATCGGCATTTTTTATAAAAATTAAGCTATTTTTACGAAAATTTCGGCCAAAAATTGTCAAAACCGGCGCTTTTTGGTCAAAAAAGGTAAAAACTACGTAGTTTATGGAGAGGGGTGTCAGAAATCAGTAGACTCCGGGGAGGGGTGTCCCACTAAGGGGTGGGGGGGGCACCCAAAATTGTTGTGCTGTTACATATTGTGTGGCTCTATACATAGTCAATCATCATATTTTACCTTTTTTCAGAATTTATTAAGCTTTTTCTGTTGTTTTATTAGTTTTTACTGTAAACATCGTTGCTTGTTGATGCATTTATGGGAGCGTGTCAGCAAACATAAAGGCAGGATAGTCATCCACAGTTAAGGTGGTAGTTACGTTTTCGACAGTTTTTATAACGTGTTATAATTTTTGATTGACACCATAAATTTAATAGCTGTTTTTTTCACGTTAAAGAACGTGACTGAAACTACACTTACGTACATTATTTAGCTTAAATCTGTAACAAGCTAGTCAGCAGACACTGTCAAAGTAGTCAAATTTCGTGAATTCTTGCATTTTTCGTTTTGCTTGTAAAATTGACAGTGTAACTCCAACTAATTTCATTCTTTACACCAACATAGCCAATAACAGGGTGAATTTTAATGCTTAGTTTGGTGCTTTTATATAATGCAGAAAAGAAGTTACGGACCTTTAATTTTGAATTTTTTCGAATTTTGAAAAATATACGAATTTTTGAATCTACTTTTTTCACGAAATAGGCTGAATTAAGACAAAGAGAAAAATTGACACATCAGAAATTGTCTAAAAAACATGTAAAATTACGCATGAAAATATTGCAACATCGAGACTTGAGATTTAGTCCACGGAAGTACATTTTTACAGATTTCTGTGAATGAAATTGATGTAACGCAAAATTTAAGTAAACAAAATTTTTGAAATTTTACTATAAAGTAGACACATATGTGTGCCAATTTATCCCAAATTTTGAACAAAATCCTTCTAGTAGTTCGTAGTTGTAAAGTTTTGCGGACTTTAGTGTAATGTACTTTAGTTCAAAAAGAAATGTTACATAAATGTTACGTAATCTCAAAAAGTGAAACGCAGAAGGTTAAGTTTTGGCATCTAAATTGAAGGTTTTTGACATGCCCGTGTGTCATTTTTTTCTTTTTTCAATAAACGACCGTTTTGACTAGCTACTACTTTGGCTTAGCTAAACATAAAATTTACGAAAAATTGTCGTAACTGGCACAAAAATATTTTCTGTGAAAATTAAAAATGATTGTTTCAAGCTATTTTAGCAAGCATTTATCTCATAATAAATTATAGTTTCCTAAATTAATATGCGTACTATAAATTATTGATTGAAAATTAATCGTAAGTTCTCAAGTGTTACTCCTGCAAAACTGTCGAAAACGTTACTACCACCTTAAATAAACTATTTCCGCCGCTAGGTTTCGCAATCTATTGGAAGTAAAATTCACCATCAACACCAGAATTCGTTGGGTGAGATTCACAAAGCGCGTTTAAGTTAAACCCAGGCTAAGTTGAACCCGTGGTTGCATGAAATCGAAATGCACATAGATTTTTTCATTACGCTGTTCTAGTTTATTCAAAAAGAACGTTTTAGAAAAGTTGAACACCTTTTGTGAATCCATACCATGCTAAATCCATGTGACGAACTACTTGGAATATTTTGTAATGTGTAAATAGAGCTTAGCTGTAAAGACAACCATTTCAACGATTTTATTCCTTGCTGGCTGATATTTGTAGCAATCCTGAGTCATGGCATTAATTGTAGCTCGTGCAACAGACCGGCCTTTCAGCTGTACAATAAATTGCTCACAAAACCCTATTTTGTAAATTATTCTGTCTACTGCTCAGTACATTATAATTTGCCAAAAGTAAGTAGTCTACTTGCTATTTGGTATTGTATTCAGTTTTTTAATTCTAGCATTATTCGACCGTGCTGTTTGGCTACATATCAGATTTATTTGCGTCGGGAAAATTTGATAAATACTTGAGTGAGGACAAAAGCCTCGAAATCTCCAAGGTTAGTGGTTGGCTGGTTCAAGCTCTTTGACTATGCGAGTAAGAAATGTTGGAACAATACTGTTGTTTTTCATATCATAAGCATCCGTAAAGACGATAGTCGGGGGCGCTCCTTAAGCCGGTTAAATTTTAATGGATACAAGGACAAGTTTTAGTCAGCTGCTCTGCTATAAAAAATTGGTTGTAATTGGCCAGGTCGTTTTTTTAATTGCTTAGGGGCGAATCGGCAGGGACAAAAGCAAGGATAAGTATGGATTGGGCTATATTTGGATTAAACGCAGTAAACGATGTATTTTTACTTTCTAACGGTCTGAATAAGCTTGTACTCAAGAAAACCGCCTTTAACCTTGTTATTAGCTTTAGCTTGTGTTATTCATTATTCATCAGTCGCCTACCTGACTACGAGCTAGGGCAAAATGGAGACAAAGCGCAACGGAAAGTAAACGGGTTTATTGGTGTAGAAAGATATATATAGGGACAATGCATGTCCGCAAAAAGACAACAGTAGGGACACAGAAGGAACACAATGGGACGCAGCCTTCCCACGTGTTGCACTTGGTGATGCAACTTGAGTTATGTGTACTTCGTCATATTTGACATCAGTAACACTGTTTTATTTTTAAGTGTATTTTGTTTTGTTTGTTTATTTTCAGGTCGAGATGAACCGCTCTGGTACTGTTTTGAACGTGTACTGGCTGGGGACGGGTACCACGGCAGATGAGAATCGGCAAACGCAGCTAGATCAAATTGCGTGGGCTCTGCGGTGCGACGAATTTTTGTACCTCGCACAGTATTCATTGTTTCATTTTTTGCTGTGCTGCTGTTTTTATGTTTGAGTAAGTTCTGTACGCAATAAGCGTTGAAATGCATAAATTTCGGTAATTGAAAAGCGACTGTTTTTCAAAGTGTACTGTTGTAGTATGTTCTGCAAAGTGATGCATTTAATGTAAAAGTGAATTATTTGTTTTCAGGCACGAATTAATTCAGCTGAGAGTGCTAGGCAGCGTTCCACCAATCAAATTTGTCTGCGATATATCCGGAAGTCAGCTGAAACACTTGAACAGACTCCTTGAAATGGCCGACTACGGTCCAGATCACAAAAAAGCGACCTTAGATTTGAAATCTAGGCAAGATCCCGAAGTTGAGTCAAAACTTTCTGAAGAGCTTCAGGAACGATTGATGGTTTCTGAATCTGATGCTGATAAAAGCGACCACTCTGTCACACTTGGGACCAATATTTTCGGTCTCGAGCGACAGAAAATTTTGGACAGCGTGAACGTGAAACAGCATAAATACTTGACTAAACCAGTCATTTCTGAAGAATGTGAAGAAAGAGAGGCGAAGATGCGACAGTGGCAAAAGTCGAAGTTACGAGAAAAGTTTAAACGGTCGAAAGTGGACGATTAGTGTGATAAGTTTATTTGAATATGCAGAGATGGCAACAGCACAAAAGAAAAATTTTGGGTAAAATGACCTAATAACTGGTTGAGCCTCCGATTAGCCTTTACCGTTCGCCTAGTGTAATTTTCTATTTAGTGTAATTTTAGATTTATTGATTATTATAGTCTCTCCTAAACTATAAGGTTGGTTTTTACAAAGGTGGCTTTACTAAACCATGGTTTTACGTACTTTTTTTATATGATTTGCGCATAATTTCATTACGAAATATCGTCTGATTCGTTACGAATTTCGTAGATTTTCTTAAATCATGATTTTAGCGCAGTTGAAATTTCAAACCTGCAGCACAGCAGGTATCTGTTTTGCTGAAATTTCAGCTGAGCTAAAACCATGATTTAAGAAAATTTAGGAAATTCGTAACGAATCAGGCTATATTTCGTAATGAAATTGTGTGCAAATCATATAAAAACGTACGTAAAACCATGGTTTAGTAAAACCACCTCTGCGAAATCCACATCCACCCTATGAGTTGTACTGCTTGTAGTTTTTTAATTTTCTTTTCTCAATGTATATACTTTGCTTCTGTTGTTAAATTTATCACATAATTGTCGTGAATCCGATCTTGAATACTGTCCACCGCCGTATGAAATTTGTGGTTTTGAATATGTCCCATATGCACCATTCTTAGGAACCCCGTGGAGGACCGAAGTCTAAAAGGCGATGAGCATTATGAGAATTACTGACAGAAGTTTTTATAATTTTTTACATCCTAATGTTCTGTTACAAGTTATGTCGGCTTAAACTGACATGTTGAAGAAGGTTACATTCCAGAAATGCAAATTGTATTGTATTGTATTGTTTGAAAAGGGTACATGTGTATTTTTATCTGTTGCTATTTTGTGTTTAACGTCTCCTGATTACAACCAATAAAAATGTTTGCGGCTGTTGCATTCAGCGTGTTATGAATTTAATTTGGTTGTTTTTTCCTGTTGTGCCACAGCATAACAGGTCTTTAATTTTGATTTTCAAGAATAACGCTTGGTTTGTGTGGCATTTCTTCTCAGTGTGTTTGTGTAACTGCAGCTGTACTGTGACAGTGCGTGTGTCACATATTTTTCAAGCTTGAAAAGTTGCAGTGAACAGTCACAACTGGTGTCTGTTCATTTGTTTAGCTCGTTCTCTAGACAGAATTTGTGTGTGTCACAAAAACGCTGCAGCAAGAACGACAACTATGTACTTTGCGAAACCCCAAAGGATACTCGATTTTGTAGAACGCAGACATCATCATACAGAGATAATTGACTTTACAGAACGGAATGTGTTTGCAACTGATATATGCAAATTCACAATTGTTTTGACCCAGTGTGCTACCGTTGCATTTGATGTCAAACGTCTTCTGAAGGTGATAAAAATTAGTGATTTCTAGAGCAAATAGTAAGTCAATCATTTTAGCGCTGCACAACAGGTTTTAGCTGACCTCGGTCAGTTTACTTTAAGACTTAGGCTTGAAGCTTACTGAAAGTTTTGCCGCAGACTGGGCTTGTTGTGTTTTGTGTTTTTCTTCTTTTCAGTAAGGAACATAATATGTAATTGACACAGAAAAGCGCTATTTGCGTTCTAGCGCGTTTGTGAGTGCTGTCACGTCCGTGACCGATATTGACAGCCTGTGTTCGTTCAGCCTGCAAAATGACGTCACTAGCAACCTAGTGCAGTGGATCAGCCAGCGCCTGTGACGTCATGATTTCGTGATTTTGTCGGCTGAACGGACATATATACGGCTGTAAATATGAATCGACCTTAACCGTGTACAGACTTGGTTATACGGTTACTACTTGATTTGTTCTGTGTAACAGTGGCTAGCCTTAGTTTTGGTGGTATTAAGTTCAGTTGGATAGCAGTCTTGCTTCACAATTTTACTTTTATGAAAAGCAATTACGAGACTATGTACAGAGACGCACAGTTGGTGTGCTTGTGTTTCAAAATCGAGCATGCAGGACCAATAAGATGTTTTCAGTCTAACATTTTGAGGTTAAAACTGTCCAATCTCGAACCCCGTCATCCAGATCCGGCTTTTTCTTGCTACTGTAAGATAGACCGGGGCCGCCTGCAATTTGATCCATTACGGCGAAGTTTGGATTTCCACTGGCAATATCCATTGCAAAGCGAATGTCAACGTGACGATCAAGCTGATTCAGTAGTTCCGGGATTCTGCTGGCTTTCAACGTGAACCCATCGGACAGGACAACCACAACTTTCTTGACCCCTGAATTACTGATTCTAGCCCCATGTTCAGGGTTAGTAAATAATTCTAACACTTTCTCCAAGGCAACATCGAGCCGAGTTATGCCAGCTATAAAAGGAGATGTACCGATAGCTTCTACAACGGCTTCTTTCTTTTTGTACTTCAGAAAATTGAAAGAAATTTTAGTTTTTAGGCCAGAAGCGAAATACACTTCGGCTACTCTTGACTTTTCAGGGCCGATATCCAAGACGTTGACCATCTCTATTGCTCGTTGCCGAATATCATCATACTTTTTGCGTTCGCTTCCAGAAGCGTCCAACACGAATGCCACGTCAAACAGACAACCTAAAATACCAATGCTTGTTGTAGGTTTGTCCATTATTAGTTTATTATTTATAGCACGAATAGCACAGAAAACGTAGGTTTGTCTCTTTAAAACTGTAATAGCTCCTTAAACACTAAACAGTAGCCAGTTAGTTCTATTCCCGCTATTCGCTTTAGGGTCGATTCATACTTCAATAGGGTATACGGACAAACGGACATAGGGCACACGGACAAAGCACGGTTCGTCCGTTTTTTCAATTCATACTTCTTGGGGCAAACGGATATTGGGACGTACGGACAAACGGATGTACGGGCATACGGACAAAGGTGCGATTCATACTTTTGAGCCATATGTCCGTTTGTCCGTATACCCTACAGTTTCGGGCAGAGTTGAACTGAATTCAACTTTGCCGGACATACGGACAAAAAGAAAATATGCCGTTTAGTACGGATGAACGGACATTACGGCTGAAGGGCAAACGGGCAGACGGCTGAACGGACGAAAGTATGAATCAAACGGCCGTTCTGCCGTTTATTTTGTCCGGATGTCGTTTCGTCCGTTTGCCCGTATGTCCCAATGTCCGTATAGAAGTATGAATCGAGCCTTAGGAAACAACTAACCTAAGGGTTACGACTGCCAGCAGCCAGCTCAATTAGTCCAGGCTAAGCTGTAGAAAGATATGTACATATGTAGTTTAAATTACAGTACTGGTCAAAGATAGATATAAATGCTCGTACGAGCACGAGCACTGCCCGTTTCAAGAGGTGTGCTCGCGCGCAATTCGAGCACTTTGACTGCTGCTCGTAATTCGAGCAGCTAAACTTTCACGAGCAGGTTACGAGCAGCCAAAAGTTTGTGGTGCTCGTACTAAACGAGCACCCTAGCTAATACGTATATGCGGCTGCCAATTTCTTTCTTGTCTTGGCTTGTTGCACTGCTCTTTATTATTATTTTTTCAGATGGCAACAGCGGCATTTGCGTTTATTATTACCTAGTCATTTGCTTCACACAAACATACACACACACACATGGCCTATGACCTTGCCTAACTTGTAATTTTACTCACACCAATCATAATCATAAACACACCCAAACACTCACACACACACACACACACACGCAAACACCCAAGCTGTGACCTTCGACCTAACGTAAATAGATGGTAGTGAAGCAAAACTGCGACATGCGCGGGCGCGTGTTTTTAGGAAACCTGGCGGAGCAGCCTATGTAGTTACCGAAAGGAGTACTTCAACTAAACTATTTTCTTGCATTAACAGAATTGTTAGCAAAATGTTTTATATTCATAAAGCGACATCTGGTAGCAAAACCAGGACTATATGACACAGTGTTAGAGTGCGTTTGTTGTATATTTCCATCGTGAATTGTTACTATTAACTTATTAATCGTTCTTTGGTATTTCGTTATTTATAGTTTAATTTTGAATTTTTCTATAATATGTAATGTATATACACCTGTTACAAGTATTATATTTATTTGATCGTAGGACCACCGTCATTTGCAATAATCATGGGTGCTACTGTGTACATATGTCTAATGTATTTTCTGCATTGTTCGATTGTCATTTTTTCTCTCCAAAACTTCAGAATTGCTGTTTTCAACTCCGCCAAACTGCTAGGCTTTGCTTCAGCTCGAAGATATTCTTTTAGTTGATGCCAGCAGCATTCAATTGGGTTCAAATCAGGGCTTTCAGCGGGCCAGTTTTCCAAAACATTAACCCCCAGCAGTTTCAAATGGGCTTTCGTAAATCTGCTAGTGTGCTTAGGATCGTTGTCCATCTGCAAAACCATTCCTGGGTATTTGTTCAAAAAGGGCACGTAAAAATCATCAAGAATATGACAGAAAAGCTCGCTGTCCATTCGTATGTTTCCATTGAAAAGGCAAATTTGAGTCGCTCCGTTCCAGCTGATTCCCGCCCAAACGTGGACCTGTAAAGCAAATACAATTTAAATTAGTATTTTTTAAAAATTAAATTAAGACCACGTAAGATACAAAAACTGTTCCTGTGACAAAAACTAGACGACACTAAACTAGACTTTTCCGTTTTAAAATGCATTTTCGTTACATTCAGTAGTAATTTTTAAAACTTTGGTAAGTGTAGTTGGGTAGGAATTACTGTGTACACATTTTTTTAGCAAAAACTTTACCCACCTTGACCGGATGCTTTGCTTGTCCTTTCAAGGTAAACTGATATCCTTCGCCCAGTTTGCGATAGCACTTGCGTCGATTTTTCTGTAATTGTATTGTACACTCATCTGTCATGACAAGCCGTGTTGCGTCAATTTCACCCGAGAGTAGTTTTTTACTAAACAGAACTCGTTTGGGCATGTTATCCTTGCGAACTAATTGGCAGTACTTTGTGTTTGTGGACACCCAACCAGCTTCCCGGCGCAGACGGGCAACGCTGCTTAATGATAACGTGTAGCCGTACATTATTTCAATCTTCATCTGAAAACAGAAAACAAAAAGTTTATCGCTTGCTCATTTTGACAGTTTTTATTAACAATAAAAATTCAGCATTTATATGCTTGATGATGTTGAAAAGTTAGTATTAACTCAACAAGATTGAAAACTGTTTTATATTTAAAAAATTACGTCAAACTTGAAAACAGTAAAATAATTCAAAACTTTCATCGTTCAAAACTGACCTTAAGCTGTACACCACTGAGCTCGTTATCAAGCCGAAGCTTTCGGTCAATAAAGGCTTTCACCGTGTCTGCAACGTCTGTTTTGGGGCGTCCAGGTCTTTGCTTGTCCGCCAAATATTTTCTTTTCCTGAATCTGTACCAAAACTGCCAGATAGACAAATAGGAATGATTGTAACCCTCGTTTCGCAGCAATGAATGAATTTCAGAAAATGCCTTCCCACTTTTACGAAGTGAAACAATACGGTCGCGAACCGCTAGGCTCAACCGTCTACCTCGTGTGAGAACACTCATTAAGTACAAATAAACGCTAAAACATGTAAACATCAAAATATAATGTCATACGTACGAAATAAATGTACCTATACACTGATGCTATTAATTGACTGAATAATAATTGATGCAATTTAATTTTAATGTTGATATTTCAGATCTAGAAAATGGTATTAGCTCCACGTAATTTGAGAATTACAGATGCAGCTATAGTTATTTGGTGTCAGGCAAAAAATTCGTGCGGCATTAAGCTGCAAAATATTAAGAAGTGCACAGATGGTATAAAGTGTTCCGATTTTTTTTGCTGTTATCACCATCACTACGAAGCCAAATACGACGATCAGCTCTACACATGTCATCATTGGGAATTTCTAGGTAAGGAACTAGAGTAGTATTTAATAGTAGTAGGTAATGAACTAGTATAAATTGTTTTGAAATGGAGACTTAGCGGGTTGGCTATACAGGAAAAACGATTCCAACGAATCTGCGGAAAGAAAAATCTGGGACCGGTTTCATAAAAAATGAATCGCTATTCATTAGACAATGATGCATCATAGAAAATGGAGTATAACTGGACGTTTACACATTAGTTCTAAAAATTAGTGAATTTTTCAAGTCACTAATATTTACTAATCTTTGGGACTGATGAATGACTTCTACTTAACTAGACTTTTGCCTGTATTAAGCGAAATCATTTGGTAACCTACATCAGTGTTACTAATGAATTGCAGCGCTACTTTTATGAAACCGGGCCCTGGAGACGTCTACGGATCCCCTAATGTACCTTGAAAGTTGCCGCAATAGAAGGATTACTTATGCAAGTCTAGAAAATTGACAAAAATTGTATTTGTCGCCGTCAAAACGGATGATTTGTATACTAAAATTCAAAATCAAATGGGCAAGTTCAGAGCCATTGTTTACCAAATAAGGTTCATTTATGTAATAAAAATTACGTACTTTATTTGCTGTACTACTTGACTACTAGATGCGCTTCTCATTCGCAATTTAAAATTGGCAAATACGTGATCTCCAGAAATATGTAGCTGAATTTCCCAACTGTGGTTGGATAATTTACACAGTGAGATTTAGTCAATGAGTGTTGGATTACGGTAATAAATGTGGGCGGAGCTTGCCAATGATTGGCTAGTTAACAAGGGGCTGAAATTTGTTTTGTTGAGCCGACAAAAACTAAATTATCGCTAATAATATAGTAAACCTGGTTTATACCTGTCTCAAATACAGAATTTTTAGCGTGTAAAATCTTACTTTTAAATGTCCATACCACCAGAACAATACTAAAGGTTTATAAAGGCCTTTTTGAAGACCGAATGTTGAATTGGGGTAGTCGAGTGGTTAAAATTTGTGCATGCTGTGCATTTAACCAGAGATCAAATCCCGAATTCAATTTTTTTCATTTTTTCCTTTCACGTGAGTAGTATAGAGGCGTGATCTCAGGGCACTTTGGGTGGGGAGGAGCCAAGGAGCCTATCTTTAACGTGTAAAATCCTGCGAAAATCCCCCGAGGAGCTATCTTTAACGTGTAAAATCCTGCGAAAATCCTGCGAGGCTCCAGTCTAGCAAATTGGGTGGGCAGGAGCTACTGGTTTTATAAAATTTTCGATTTTAATAATAATTTTTAATTTTAATTTTTAATTTTAATAAATTTTATTAAATTTTTAATTCATTTCTTTTTCAATTTTTAATATAAAATAATTTACTATTAATATGAATTTATATTACTGTTTTTTTTTGTAAATTACGTAATGTGTGTGTGGTTTTTCAATAAACACGTGCATGCCCGCAGGCCTTTTGTAAACATAAACAGATGCCAACTAGTGGCAGAAAACTAGTTAGGTAGGTTACTATAGTATTACGTATTTTAAGTAAAATTAGCTGTAGCTCGAAAATTAATTGACCTATCAACCCAATCAATAGGTCATTTTATAGCTTACTATAAGGGCTACAAGGTCATATAAAAAACTTAGTCCTACCCCGAAATTTATGAACATTGTACCTAGTTTAGCAAACCTAGTTCAAGTTTTTGGCTAAAAACATACCGCACATTTTACGGGCATGGACGATTACTTAGCCATTACTTATCCGATCAACCCACGCAGTACGTCGTTGTGTAGGCTATCATTAGTAGTACAAGCTGATATAAAATGCTAAGCTCAATTTCTACGCTATCCGTCGTAATGACTATTTTAGTACAACCACCTCATTTTTTCAAACATGCTCATGTACTGTGTGGGTAAAAACATACCGCACATTTTACGGGCATGGCCAATTACTTAGCCGTTATACAACCTAGCTAGTCAAGCAATATGTCATTGTGTAGCCTATCACCCGTACTACAAGTTGACATAAAAATCTAGGCTAAACTCTTACTTTAACGGCAAGTATACCTAGTTTGGCAAAGCTAGTGCAACTTTTTGGCTAAAAACATACCGCACATTTTACGGGCATGGAAGATTTCTCAGCAATTACTCAATCGATTTACGTCATCAATAGGTCATTACGTAGCCTATCATTAGTACTACACGCTCATATAAAAATCTAAGCTGTAGACCCAAGTTAAGGACCGCTGTAGCCCGATTAGTAAACCCTACACTATTTTTTGGTGTAAAAACATACCGCACATTTTACGGGCATGGACAATTATTTAGCGAATAATTGTCCGATCAACCCGATCAATACCTCATCTTGTAGCCTATTACCAGTACTACAAGATGACATAAAAAGCTAAGCTCAAATCCTGCTCTATGAGCAGCTACACTAGGTTTTTTGTAACCCCCTCAGTTTTGTAAACTTTTCAATTTTGTAAACCTTTCAATTTTGTAAAAGAATTACTTGTCTACTAAGAGTCAGGCAATGCCCAGAGTCTCACTTTAACATGAAACACTCTTAGTAGACAAGTAATTCTTCGAGACTACTTTAGGTTCCTTAGTCTTTATAAGATACTCTGGTAAATGAAACATTACCAGAACAGCTTTCGTTACATGTACTTACTTGAATTGGGGTGAGGGATGGGGCTAGGCAGGGCGGGGGTCGTCACTCACGGCTTCCTGAAACAACAACCGTAAGCATCCGTGACGGCGTAGGTAATGTACTATATATATGTGGTAATCATAGACTTGTTACATTGTTTTGTGATTTTGTCCGACCGTGAGTGGGTTTTTGTAAGTATTTTTTCAAAAGTTTTAGCTGCTGGTTGGAATTTAGTAAGACCATTGATACTAAGCCTACACAACGACGTACTGCGTGGGTTGATCGGATAAGTAATGGCTAAGTAATCGTCCATGCCCGTAAAATGTGCGGTATGTTTTTAGCCAAAAACTTGAACTAGGTTTGCTAAACTAGGTACAATGTTCATAAATTTCGGGGTAGGACTAAGTTTTTTATATGACCTTGTAGCCCTTATAGTAAGCTATAAAATGACCTATTGATTGGGTTGATAGGTCAATTAATTTTCGAGCTACAGCTAATTTTACTTAAAATACGTAATACTATAGTAACCTACCTAACTAGTTTTCTGCCACTAGTTGGCATCTGTTTATGTTTACAAAAGGCCTGCGGGCATGCACGTGTTTATTGAAAAACCACACACACATTACGTAATTTACAAAAAAAAACAGTAATATAAATTCATATTAATAGTAAATTATTTTATATTAAAAATTGAAAAAGAAATGAATTAAAAATTTAATAAAATTTATTAAAATTAAAAATTAAAATTAAAAATTATTATTAAAATCGAAAATTTTATAAAACCAGTAGCTCCTGCCCACCCAATTTGCTAGACTGGAGCCTCGCAGGATTTTCGCAGGATTTTACACGTTAAAGATAGCTCCTCGGGGGATTTTCGCAGGATTTTACACGTTAAAGATAGGCTCCTTGGCTCCTCCCCACCCAAAGTGCCCTGAGATCACGCCTCTATACTACTCACGTGTGAAAATTGTTCTGTAAACGCCCCAAGTATTTTGCGAGACAGGGAATAAACTTTGGTAACCATATGAACCTTTACGGGCAAACAATTATGTAAATACAAAACTTTGCTTTAGTCAGGCTACAAAAAGAAAATTTCATATTAATTTCCACAGTGAGTCTAAGTAACTCTAGCAATGATCCAGAGGGTGGATTTTACAAAGGTGCCTTTCCGAAACCATGGTTTGACGTACGTATATAATTTGCACATAACTTAATTACGTATCCCTTGATTCGTTACAATTTTTGTAGGTTTTCTTAAGGTGGTAGTGTCGCCAAAGCAGTTTTGCTCATTGGCTGCAAATTGAGAACTTTTTGTTTTGAAATTGTACGTTCACTGAGAAACTAGAGAAATGCCATATGGTGTCAAATTAATACTGCCAGACACTGACTACCAATATCTACCACTATTTTGAACCAATCACCATTTGTGAGCCAGACATCACACAATAGAGACACAAAAGTTTAAAAAATCAAGCCAGATATCAGATTGGCCAGCTTGTGAAGTACATGTAATGTTTTTTGCCACAAATAAGAAAAATTAAAAATGAAGGTTCGTTTTTCCTTTGATTTCAAAATAAGTGTCTAATTTTTTCACAATTTATCATTTTTGTTGTGCGTACTTTACCGGTTACGCACAGTTTCACAGTTCGAAAAGGCATTACTCCACAACCACTCAAGCAATTTGCGCTAAATTTTGTGTGCATAAACTAGAGCATATGTGTTTTTACATTGTGTAAAGAATCTAAACAAAAAGTTTTTTAATTGTGACGAAAGTATGGAATGTGAATTGGCTTTCTAAACGTCATTTTTCCGACTTTGCAACTTCACTGCTAACTGTATGCTGCGTCAATTTTGCTGAAACTTGGCAAAAATATTTGCCTTAAAACATATTTTTAGAATATATAAAGAACAATGACCTATCTTTCACTGAAAAAGTTTCATAGTCGCGCAAAATCGACTGCTTTCGCGACACTACCCCCTTAAACTGTCAGTTGAAATTTTAGCAGAACAGAAACTTGCTGTGTTGCAGGTTTGAATTAGAAATTTCAACTGACCTAAAACCACGGCTTAAGAAAAACTACTAAATTCATAAACGTACATAAAACCATGGTCTAGTAAAACCGTTCTTTTAGAATCCACTTCGACAGTGTCACGGTACCTACCGTTGTCTTAAAACAGGTGCGGACATAAACAGGCTTACTAGGGTAGGGTGAATTGCTGATCTGGCAAACGTGTTGATCTAGTCCCCATTTTCATAGTGATAGAAATTGATGATAGTTAAAGAATGTGTACGATTAAACTTTATCAGTTTTTTCATCGTATATAGCATGTTAATTCTGATACGCGTTGGTGCCTGTTAACTCAATCACGTAAAAAATGCCGCCACAAAGTGAACATAGAAGTGCAATGGATCGCAAGCCTATTTGCTTAAAGGATTAGAAAAATTTGCAAACTATGCATATTTTTGCCTTTTGTGCAATGAAATCACGGTTGGACTTTAATTTAGCTGCTAATTTTTGGTTTCTGTTTAGATATGAAAAGGTTATCGCAAGCAGAAATGAACAAACGACAAGATGAGGTCGCAGCTGCAATCACGCTCTATCTGGACACGATCGCTGGTTCTCAGTCCTCAATCACAGCATCGAAATGTATTGCTTGCGATATGGCTGACTGGCTAAGTGCATCAAAGTGTCCCATATGCGACAGAAGTTCTAATTTGCTGAGTTCAGATTGCGTCGGTTGTAATTTGCGCCGTCGGTACGCAGTGTGTGAGCATGAAGACACTATTATAGCTGCACCGCCGACTAGTACTCCTATGCATAAAACTGCTAACGTGCAAGCCATGAGCAAACACAACGCTGCACAATTGCTGGAAGGTGGCTCACCATTTTTAGAAACCTCAGCTACCCTAGCTGCTGCAAATTTAGTTACACCACCTAGCAAGCGACTTCGGCGTGCCATAAATATGGCCCATAACTTGTCTATTTTTTCGGATCCATCTCCAACCATTAATGAATTGCTCAGCAACGCTCAACGGCTAACCTCTACCCCCCAAACCGTCACAACAACAGCGGTCGCCCCGGACTGCATGAGCATGCTTCAACAAATCATGGACAAACAAAATGATATTGACGTCAAACTTGACAAAGTCCTTGCCCATCTCACGAGACCGCAAGGGTTCAGCGCTCCAGAAAGGGTTCTCGTTCAAATACCTTCAGTGCCTGACGTCACTGGCAGTGATTCAACAACCCTAGTGGCTACAGCTGATGCTAGCGTTGCATCATCTGGTCAACACAATGATCAGAATTTCGGGTTGACAGATGAAGTAATTTGGGATCTTATGCGAGACACACCGTCGCGGTCATATTTTGCTCTGAAACTGCTCCGAAAGCTCTTTACTGAAGAAGAAATGATAGGAAAAAACTGTACTGGAACTAGAGGAAAAGGACAACTGGATTTGGTTCGCATACAAAAACTTAAAAATGTTGTCTTAAGTCGAATGCCGCCTACTGCCCACGAAAAAACAAATGAAATCTGGCAGAATTGTAAAGAAGGGATTGACTCATATGTACGGCGCATTACCAAAAGACATGAGAACAAAGCGTCCCACGTTTCCGGAACAAATGCTAGTTGCGTTTAATCCTGTGGTTTCAGTGACACGCTACTTTTGTTTGCTAAGCTTTTGCAATGAACCTAATTGATACTATTAATATTTGCAAATAACATGTATATGATATACAGTATATCTATATTTAATTCAGTCTTAAAATGACATTAAAACGGTTCTTTTCAAAAATAAGCAAGTTTACAGGGAAATTACAGTCAAAAGTAAATATGAAGTATAAACTGAAAAATAAAATACAATCAAAATTGAATATTCAAAATACGTTAAAAGGCCTATGTTTCGTAAATGCCTTTGTGTGAGTAAAGAAACTGACTAACGTCTTTATTTGTGTAACAGCAGACTGCATTATGTCCACAGAGTAATGCTCATATTTTTACGTAAAGTAATGGGTAGGTCTACGGTGACATAATGATAGACAACAGCTGACAATTGCTGAAACGTAATTACTGAGCCGCTTGTGTGTGTGCCCGCATATGTGTGTGTGTGTGTGTGGTGTGTTTATGATTGGTGTGAGTAAAATTGCAAGTCAGGCAAGGTCATAGGCCATGTGTGTGTGTGTGTGTATAGGTTTGTGTGAAGCAAATGACTAGGTAATAATAAACGCAAATGCCGCTGTTGCCATCTGAAAGAATAATAATAAAGAGTAGTGCAACAAGCCAAGACAAGAAAGAAACTGGTAGCCGCATATACGTATTAGCTAAAGTGCTCGTTTAGTACGAGCACCACAAACTTTTGGCTGCTCGTAACCTGCTCGTGAAAGTTTAGCTGCTCGAATTACGAGCAGCAGTCAAAGTGCTCGAATTGCGCGCGAGCACACATCTTGAAACGAGCAGTGCTCGTGCTCGTACGAGCATTTATATCTATCTTTGACCAGTACTGTATATGATTTGCTTATATTATTATATGTTGTGCAGTGCTAGATAGAAAGCAAAGTTCTACTTTAAGCTGACCCTGAGGAACAACTGGGGGTCTGGTAGGTGCCCTTGTAGTTTTCGCTCGTGTTATCTCTCTTGCTGTTGTTGGTCTGGTTGTTATCTTTGCTGTTGTTGTTGTCGTTGTTGTCGTTGGCCTGGGGGTTGTCGTGGTCGTAGTTGTGCTCGTTGTTGTAGTTTCTGGACAGTCAAGATACGGTCTCAGCTGTGAGAGGAATTGCGGCACACTGGTGTTACCCAAGTAGGCGTTGGCTTCGTTTCCGGCAATAATTATGAGCTCATTTCTAGAAGTAAATGACACTGGATTAAAGCGTAACTGAAATTGGGGAGTGGGGAGATCGATAAATTTTTGCCTACCAGCGAAATTGGAAAAAATTACCACGTCGGACTCCAATTTTACAGAATTTTGAGTGCTGCGTAACAGTACCATTCGTTCAAAGTGGCAATGTGTCATGTGAATGATGTACAATGTACACTGTGCAAATTATACATGGCATCAGCTGCAAACAATCATCAGGTAGGTTACATATATAGAATGGTGGGTCAAAGTGGGTCGCGGGTCGGCTTTTACGGCGCGGGTTGGGTCCAGGGTTACCCTCGAGTGTCGCTCTGTGGGTTGGGTTGGGTCGAGGGTCGAAGATTTCGACCCGCGTTCACCCCTGAGTGCAGCCTGTGACAACTGAGATCTATAGTTAGTTTCTTGTACCTAAAGTTTAGCAGGATTCCATTGCAATTTGTAACAATTTTCTTGTAGGTACTGGCGACGAGTTTTTGCACTTCGTAAATAGTGGAACAAAGGAAAATTCCGTAAGACTTGCTCTAGAATTTTAATTTAGGAATGCTAAACTGTACTACTGTGTACTAAACTATATATACAGATGTTTCTGTATGTAACTCAGGCCCATATTTACGCAGAATCTGCGCGCTGACAGGCTGTTTCACTACATGGCGTTTTGACGAAGTTATAGACGAATCTCGACTATACCTAGTATCTGCTTTCCTTTGGCTGTCGCACTCTTCTATCTAACCGTGTGGTCGTGTTAACAAGTGCTATTTATTTTGCTAGTTTTGTAAATCACGTACTGGTCCACTTCATCGCCTAGTCCGAAAGCATAGCTTGTGACTCCTTGTAGTTTGTGTATCGCCTCGGCTGCGGCTTGAGGATCTTCACGACTGCGCCCATCAGTAATGGTAATTACAAAGGTTGGAACGTTGTTTCGTCGTTCTTGCAATACATCTTGAGCCAGTTCTAAAGCTTGCTTCGTTTCCGTTATACCGGTCATTTGAGGCAAATTTCTAATTGCACCCTAAAGAATTATATTTGATCGTTAATATAGATTTTAAAGTTTATAACATAAGTATTATATTGCACAAAGGAACTATCATTCAGGTCTCATGCTGAGCATACTCTGGTTATATACTGGTTAGACATCTCAATTGCAATATCTAACCTGATTAATTAGAATTCAATAGTCTGGACTGTTCAGCTTTGACATATCTTGATATGCAGTAGGTACAGCTACGCCCCATGTTGTGCATATTTCTAGACTTAACCCATTGTACAATGTACACTTTGTAGTTCCGTTCGAAAGACCTTCCGTGGTGCACTATGAGGGATAGATTTTGGGTGTCTCAAACTTACAGCAGGCGATTGTTTATATACCCCACCGAGTTTCACTAACTTCAACTTTGGAATTTTCCGTTATGTCGTTAAATCTCCACTCAATCCGCATTTTCTTCACTGAGCTATACTGAATCAACGCCACACGATGAGCGTCTGGTCGGACGGTAAGCTTTTCCACGATATCCAAGACCACTTTGAGGTTTGGCCGAAATGAGGTAGTCATGCTGCTGGAGCCATCCACAACGAACAGAAAATCTGCTGCGCATTTTGCTGAAAGAATGAAGATACCTTGATATGCATATTTGACCCGTTATACTATTTCAAAAGGGGTACTTTCGTGTACATGTACACAGCGACAGTAGCCCTTGCTAAATTAATTGATCATGCTTTCTCATTGTGATCTTACTATTTTCCGTGTCGGTTATCCCCATAAAATATATACACTGTAACTCACCTATTTTTTCATGATCCTCAGAATAACCCCCTAGCTTCACAAGACAATACCAAGCCCGTTACTCGCGTCATAAAGTTTTCAAGTTAAACTTCGTATAATCATGTTATGACATGATGCAGTATGAAACCTCATTTCATACAAAAATAAATGCCAACGGCGTGTAAATTTTTTCTTGATCATACCGGGTCTAACGATGTCAGCGCGAACATCTTGCTCGACATTCTGTCCAGTCGTTAGCCAGACTTGTAGTATCTGAAATATGTAAAATTATTCATTCTGTTTCCCTTCTCTTTGCTGTAATCAATTAAAAAATTTGGATAATTCTTTTTATGGTTTCGGTAAACGTATTGAAGTTGTACAAAAAGAACATAAATATTATGTAACTTTATTACCGTCATTTTTTTTTGTCACGCCCAAAAGGTGTTCGAGCACAGGGTGGTGCACAGATTCACCTCTTCCTTGTGTTGAAGTTATACCAGGCTGCGAGTAGTAACTCCAAAACAAGAGAATTCCTAAGCTACTTAAGGGGGGGAAATCCCTAATTACCATGATCAGTTGGGGATTTTAAGATAAATTTAGGGCGAGGTTTGAGACCTGACTTCCGATCCCGCAAGCGGGGCTACCGCAAGCGGGGTACAGTCGTGAGTGTCCCACCGTCATTTGTATTGACGGCAAACTATAATATTATAGTTTTATTTTTTTAACAGTACAGTATGATGTTTGAGTTTGAGAGCGAGCTTAACTTTTTTCTGTCTAAAACGGGTTAAGCTTCTGTATAGTTTTTATCAAGACTTGGAATATTTGCCATGTGTCGTTTTTTGGTCACAACTCTCGATGGGATATAAATTACAATAGTGATGTGGATCGGATCTGATCGGTCCGGAATTTTGATGCCGATCCGAACCGGATGCTAGCTTGGCGATCCGATCCGATATGATCCAGGCCCGGATCGGTCGATCCGATTTGATCCGTCGATCCGATCCGATTCAAAATAGCGTAACCTTGATGAAAGTTAAAAAACTCATTTTTTATATAAATATTGTTAAGTATATATAACTTATTATAAAGAGTATATTCATTCATGTAACGGGGTCAAAATTCTGAGGGGGGGGGGGCTCTGTGGCCAAATTTTGGGGACCCTCCCCCCCAGATTGACCAAAAATATCATAAAATTTTCAAAAATTTCGCAAAAAAGGTCCATTTTTTCTAAATTTTGCCCAAATTTTGGGGACCCTTCGCCCCGGCTCCTCGTTTTTGGGGGGGGGGTCTCCCCACCCCCCCCCCCTCATACATGTATGAGTATTATTGCTAAAAAATTTAATGAGTGTATATAGATGATAAGATGGCATGTTTACAATGGCAGCTAGTTTGTTAATCCCACGACGAAAAGTCTTCATTAATTGGGAAACTTAAGGTGGTAGTGTCGCCAAAGCAGTTTTGCTCATAGGCTGCAAAATGAGAACTTTTTACGCGGCGGCCTCAGCCGCCGCGTATATACTATAGTGCAATCATCTGCTATGATTGCATGCAGTTCTATGTAAAACTGCTGGCAGGTATCGAAAAACCATTGTTTGTGTGGGTGTGTGTATCATATTGTGTACGTAAGTATACTACATACATACGTAGCCTATGTAGCGACAAGCAACACCGTTTGTGCGAGCGTTTATCGGATCATACAGAACATGTCGGTACATAGTGCCAGTAAACCTCATTGAACAGTGTTGTGACGAAATCTGTTGCGACAATGTTTCGCAGATTGTTGATTAACGCGTTGGAACCAGAAGTTTTCAGACTTAAGACGCCACTGCCAACCAACCGTGCATGGTAGGCAGAAGTTGATGTCACTGAATTTTAGTGACCTGCAAGTATGCAAATAATTCAACGTTAGTACTGACTAAATAACATTTATTTCTACTAAAGTACAATGTTCCTCCTGTAAAACAAGCTTTTTCTCTTGCAGTTGAGCATCTCTTTGTCACAAATGGGAGTATAAAACACAAGCCGCAAACGTAGTCCAAATCCTAAGTACCTATGTAACATATGTGGAATAGATGAAGTTAATATAAGTATCATCAAACTTTATACTGCGTCAGTGGCTGACAGACACTGCAGCTGCGGTTAGCAATCGATTTTTAGCGTGCATATATGTACATACGGAATTTTGCTAAAGTAACCGGAAAAGACCGCGATAGCGCGAGTGAAGATCACCAGCCGAAACAAATTTGGCCACATTATTTAATTCTTACATATGCAGATAAACAATATCTATCAGGTTAAACGGTGCCATATAAATTTTTCTAATATAGTAACTGTAGCTTTTCTAATGATGGTGGTCATATTTAGTTATAATAATGGTGGCACTAAAAAATCTTCGTGCCGCGTATTATATTCGAAGAATATCCTCAGCACTGCAAGCATGTCGCAACGAAATCTATCCAAATTTAGTTCAACTCTACTCGCAAATCGTGCTTGTTGCTTTGAAATTGTACGTTCACTGAGAAACCAGTGAAATTCCCTATGGTGTCAAATAAATACTGCCAGACACTAGACTACCAATATCTACCAATATTTTTAATCAATCACCATTTGTGAGCCAGACATCACACAATAGAGACATAAAAGTCCAAAAAATCAAGCCAGATATCAGATTGGCCAGGTTGTGAAGTACATGTAATGTTTTGACGCACAATTTTTCGCCACAAATAAGAAAAACAAAAAATGAAGGTTCGTTTTTCTTTTGATTTCAAAATAAGTGTCTAAATTTTTTACAATTTGTCATTATTGCTGTGAGTACTTTACAGGTTACGCACAGTTTCACAGTTCAAACAGGCATGACTCCACAACCACTCAAGCAATTTGCACTAAACTTTGTGTGCATAAACTAGAGCATATGTGCTTTTACTTTATGTAAAGAATCTGAACAAAAAATTTTTTAATTGTGACGAAATTATCGAATGTGAATAGGTTTTCAAAACGTCATTTTTCCGACTTTGCGACTTTACTGCTAACTGTATGCTGCATCAATTTTGCTGAAACTTGGCGAAAATATTTGCCTCAACACATACTTTTAGAATATATAAAGATCAATGACCTATCTTTCAGTGAAAAAGTTTTATAGTCGCGCAAAATCGACTGCTTTCGCGACACTACCTCCTTAAGTGTCTTGAAAATTTTAGGTCACTACCGCAGGTCGTGCGTTGGGTTCGGTTGGTTCGGAAAATTTAAACTTAAATTTAAATTTTAGAATAAAGTGGGTACCAACTTCATCGCTGCATTTTGTCAAACCGGCAAAATCTGAAAAAATTTCCACGTATTCAATCCAATGTAGGCACATAAATTTGGGTACCATTCAGTAGCATTCGGTTAAAGTAGGTAGCTATGTGAACAATGTAGGTACAGCTGTACACTGTGCAAATTGTACATTAAAAACGATCGATCATCAGGTACGGTATCTTATAAAAGGTGGGTCAGAGTTGGTCGTGGGTCGGCTTTGAGGGCGCGGGTTGGATCGTGGGTTACCCACAAGTGTCAAACCGCGGGTTATGTTGGGTCGCGGGTCGAAAATTTGACTGCCTGTAACGAACAATGCCTAACTCTTGTGTTAACGAAAAAATGTTGCAAGATTGTTTTTGTGGGCGAAGATTAAGATATATTTTCAAATATTTTACATCACACATTGAGTGTCCGTCTTTATATGCAACTTCAATGATGAGAAACATCCCCGTCACTTTATGTATGCATAAACTGTACTTCCACTAATATAAAGCCGACCGACATTCTGCTAAGTTGAGTAGTAGTTAGACTTGTGCGTTTGATTGATCGCTGGAAAAGTTTTTGAAATTACGTAAAATTTTGCAAAATTACGGAATTTTGTGGTCGAGACTCAAAATTTATACTACCGATCCGCCATCCGGATTGCCGATCCGAAATTTTTAAGCCGATCGGATCCGGCGATCCGATCCGGCAAATTCAGCGATCCGATCCGATCCGACCCCCGGATTGGGCGACATCCACATCACTAAATTACAACTGTTAAAATGCGTACGAGCTAGAGCTAACCTTCTCTAAAGGCCTATTCACACGAGGGCGCATTTTGCTCCATGGCATACGCCATGGCGCATTGCATGGCGTACGCCATGGCGCACGCCATGGCGTACGCCATGGCGTACGCCATGGAGCATGAGCGGGCGCGCATGTGCGGGCGCATAAGCGGGCACATGAGCGGGCGCATTCTATTTTCGCACTGCCTGCTGCATTATCTCACACAATGCAGTAGGCAAGTGTGCGTGTGCGCCCCCGCTCTTATGCTTATGCTCCTTCGTGTGAATATTCCTTAACAATCTTACAAAATTGCGAACGAAGAACGATGTGTCGAAGACGCGCATTTGACAATGAAAATAGTGTAGCAAAAAAGAGAATTGAAAGTTTACGGCCACACATGCGGCGCGGACTAAATGGTCAAGCGGGAACGGTAGGTTTCAGCCTTAAGGAGAAACATCCCTGGCTCTTCGACCTAAACTAACGTCGGCCGCCGGCGGGGCTTGCAGGTGTGCTGAGCGGGGGGCACGGGCAGGGTTGCCGGACGGCGGACACCGACGGGAAAGAGGGGCTTGGCTTACCTAGGCTACTGGACTACGCCCAGTAGGCGCAGACGAAGGGGAGTACTCTCTAGTGAAGCCTTACAAAAGAAAGTTAGTTTATTAATTATATAATTAATTAATTTATTTGTTATGTTTATTTTACACATTTACTTCCTACGCAGTATACAATGTTGTGTACGTGCTCTGTTCATACTATATTGACAACAGAAAAATCATTATCAAAGGCATCCAATTTGTCATTAATTTTTGTTCCTTACGCAAAAAATCAAAGTTAGTCCAATTAAATCGGTATACCAGAAGTATGTTTCACGCATTGATGCTTCGTTTGTTTGCAAACTGTAGTTACGCCTGCGTGACAAATTTTTTACAAAGTTTGATGCGAGTGCCGTAAATTTTTGCATAATTGTGATGAGATTAGAACACATCCGTCATTTTTGATTTTGTGTTGAATGTTTAATTTTGTTTAATTGTTACATTTTAAAAATATGTGCTTGTGTAAGTGTTGATGAACCTGTTTGTGTCCTAATAATATTGGTTATAGTAATTATTAAATACCTACTGAAACAGCCGAATATAACTGGTAATTAACTGTAAAAATTGAAGAAAACCAACACAGAACAAAAGGCCGACAGAAACAACCGACAAGCTAAGACAAGGCAAAACAACAAGATCTCTGGTTGCTATGTGCACCAACTGCTTACCTACTTTCATACATTATAGCCTGGTCAACGGTATACAATATACCATATACGTATACTTAATACTATTTTGATCAATTGACCACTCCTCACCGACCAGCCAAGCAGCTATTCAGATTAGTGGCCTCTACAAAGGCGTTCGCCAGACACATTATAACATCACAATACTTTGGGTTCCCCCCCGGGTTCCTCCCCCCCTCCTAATTTCCCCCCCCAAAAAATTTTTCCTAAGGGATTGCCTTTCATGAAAAAAAAATTAAGCCCTATGGGAACTTGATCCGACATCATAGGATATATGGCTCGGAGCCTCGGACATTTTTTGCAATTTTTTTCTCACTTCGAATTTCTAGTCGTGTTGTGTTCAAACCGTCACACAAGTACCTTACAGCATGATCGAGCCTATTTTCATACGTCTGAAGACAGGCTGGTACAATCGTATTTAATTTGTATTTTTTTGCAAATTTGCATGCTAGAAAAATAAAAATCACAGCAGTCTAAATCACCGGTAAATTCTCAATTTCTGTGTACATGCACATGGGTAAAACGTTATTGTTGAACATAAGGTCAGTACTGCCGAATTACAGAAGTTTTGTGATACATTCAGAGTTCAGACTCGAATAAAGAAGAAACTCAACGTAACAGCTGTATACGGAATTACTGCTGTAAGGAACTACTAATAAAAAAATTTGGCGCTTGCCGCCCTAATTTTACCGATACGGTAAAATAATACTTATTGTCGTCATGTTGAAATATGTGCGCTCGTCAACAGAGTGCTTGTTTACGTCTAGAT
>JASANF010002318.1:0-10882 GCA_030248245.1 Trissonchulus sp. WLG1_4 | reverse complement strand
AACTGGGTTCTATGGTGCATTCTTTCTCGATATTGCTTAATTCAAAAAACGCAGTTAAGCACCACACCTCAAAATTATGTGCGTCAGCCATGACGTAATGTTCTTGAGTTACCTTTAGCTTTTATACTGGCACAGCAACATTGCAGAAATGTAATGACTGCGATTGCACAGTATATACTCCCCCAAAATCTTCACATTTCAGCACAACCATCGGAAAACAAATAAAAAATAACCATTATTCTAATGTTGTTTTTTTCAGGTGAAGGGTGTAAATTTAATGTCTGGGTGAAAAAGCTCAAATGCCTACTAAGAGCGGCCACTATTACTAAAGGTTTCGCTCTTCATAAAAAATTAACACCAAGTCTAGTAGTGAAACGAAAACAATAATTTTACTCATTAAATAAACAAAATACAAATGAATAAATAATGTTACTACAATATGCCGAATAAAAATACAGAACGGCAAAAACAGAATAAATTAATAAGTAAATCACAATTAAGATAAGAGCACCAATAAATGGGTATAACAGATAATCCGCTACAGTAAGGCTTGATTCCTAATCCAATCGGGAATAGGCCTTATCCAAAAATATATTTAGGTGATTAGATTTATAGTTATTGTGCAAATAACAAACCAAAAATAAACAAACAACAAAGCTTAAGTAACAAATAAAAAAAATACTATCTGACTTAGAAATTACCATAGCTTTGTATATACTCGGATTGTTTTTATGAATCTGGCAACATTTAGAATTCTGGCATGATATTAGTTTTATTTGTTTTTTCATTTTAATTTTGATAGTATCCCTTCCCCATCTATATTTCCAATCAAGTAGCATGCTGATTTACGTCACCGAATTTCGCATAGCAGCTGAATAAACTAACGTGATCATTTTTGGCATATAATATTTGGAAAAAGTAAATAATTTTTTATCAAAAAATTCATGTTTAAAATCAGCCAAAGTACGCTTTAAATGATAGCAGATGACTATAGACTATGCATTCTGCAGAAAATAGTCTAAAACTAGACCAGTTCTTTGGTTCTGATTCTAAACAAACTAGTTTTGTAGGCTAAACCTTAACCTAAACTTTTGTTGTACTACATTTTTGGGCTAAACCTAAAGTCGGACCAAAAATTTCTGAAACCTGAGACAAAAAAACACGGGATTTCATTATGAAAACGAATTGTGGGCACTAAGAGTACAGCAAGTAGTCACAAAAATCACGCCTCATGTTTCGTCTCAGGGTTCAGCTATTTTTGGTCACAGTTTAATTTCTGGTTTTAGTACACCTAGGTTCTGAGTCTAAATCCTAAAGTAACTAATATTTTGCATAATTTCACAGTTTCACAGATTTCAATGTCAAAATCTGTAACCGAAGGTATTGTACTACGGACAAATACAAACTAAGATTTCCACAGTTAAACAGCATATATACGTACGTAGTACGAACAACGTATATTATACGTTACGATATTCTCCCAAGAGTTACAGAATTTCGAGAAAATAGCATTCAAAGTACAAATAACAACTTCTTGACAACTTTTATGATTGTCATTTCAAGTTGCAAACAGTCTGCAATTGCTAGCAATTTTCACACTACTGTCAATTAAAAAGTAAATAAGAAGGGGGAGCTCAAATACCACTGAAATTGCAACAAAAGTAGACACTTTTAAAGCACTGTTCAACAAAAAAAGCTGTATTGTGATAAAAAACAAGCACCAGTTTAAAAAACATTGGTCCGTTAAAGCTAAAAAACGATGACCCAGAAACTCAAAAAAAATGGTACACAAGCAATCAAGCATAGACAATTTTGCCATATTAAGTTTGAGACACAAATAAAGTCAACAATTCAACTCTCATGATTACAATCTAACATATAATCATTGTTACATTGTGTGTCATAAAAAAGACAACAATAAAAAACTTTTTCCCCAATTTTCATATTTGAATTCATACACCAAAAAAATGCGACAATTACTAAAAAATCCAATCCCATTTGAAACATCGAAATTGCAATACATTTTTTCAACATCACAGTGTAACATTTCGCTACAATTTAAACGAAAACATTATTAAATACATAAGATATTAATTAAGAACGTTTGTGTCAATGTCAATAGCTAAAAGCACTAAATGTGATTTGACTTGAAACCTTGAATAAGTAAAACATGAGATGGTATAAAATACAGATGAAATTTTTCACTCAGGTGTTCGTCTATTTAATTCGAAACAACTTTTCGGGCTCAATCCAAAATGAAAAAAATTCGTGAATCCCTCCTAATGTATAAAAAAAATTATCAATTTCTACCATAAAAGACACCAACAAATATTGGAACTTTATAATATTAAAGCAGTAAATACACGACTAGACAATAAAGTCTCACAAAAGTTAATATTATTATCAAGAGTACATAGAGTATGACACTTGTTCTGTTATGTCTTAGGGCGGCCGTTTAATGTGGAGCACAAAATATCGCCTTCATGTACTGTTTTCAGAAAGGAGGGTACACCCTTCCGCTTTCTTTCACGACATTAATAGAGTTCTTTCACCAATGAGCTAAACTGAGCAGTGGGATAACCTTAGGGCTGTCGTACACTGAGGGAGTAACACCCGCCCAGATGTGCACATTAATGAAAAAACTCAGTTATGTTTGAAGGGAGTAGCCCCCCCCCCATCAGTTCTGTTGTGTATATATTAGCTGGATTTTAATATATGTACTGAAATAATATAGAACAGCGGAGGGTACCAGCCCCCCCCCTTCCTAAAAACCGCACACGAAGAAGGCATTTTGAGCTCCGAATTGGACCCCCGCGTCATAGCATAAAAGAAACAGTGCCATACGCTTCATCTACAAAAATAATAAATACTAACTAATCAAAACAAAAGAATAATCAATCAACAAAACAATGTTACCAAAAGGAAGACAGCTGAAGTGGAGATCCAAAAAACACGAAATCAATGGAACAGCCACAAACATGACACAAAAAAGTTTGATCACAAGCGGCCAAAACTTGCAACACAACCAATGTCTTTAATTTCGCGAGAGGTTGCTTATAATTGAAATTGGTGTTTTCGTAATGAAATCACGCCGTTCGTTTCGTGTCAGACAGAATTCTGCCGTTTTCGGCCACACTTTATCTCCTACCGAGAAAAGCCTCCCCCCCCCCTCAAATTCATGGATAAGAGGAAAGTCGTTTGAGGCCCCCAAGAAATAAAAAAAATTAGGGGCACAGCAACAAAAAAAATTGGAAAAAATCTGGCAAATAGACAAGACTCCCTTAACTTCAAAAAAAATCTAGCCAACCAGCGATCAAAAAAACTGCATCCCACAAAACACAAAATATTTATTTTACCTAAAACTATCACAAACAATAAAAACAACAAACAATCAACCATCAAAAAATCCACCACATGGAGAAAAACACAAACAGCACAGCCAAGACTCTGAGTAGCTTTTGAACCGCACTGTTGGTCACAAAGCGAGCGGTGGATTTGCACGGGGGTCGGGCAGGGTCACGTTTCATGGTAGGCGATCGAACCCGGTCCCAAACGGTCATGATGGCTTGCCGAGCCAGGGGCCATTTATGCGGTCCGATTAGTCGAAAATGATAGGGCAGGGTCGGCCCAATGATCAGCTCAAGAGCTAGTTCAGGGTCCGAAATCAGGAAATCCAGGGGTCGGGGCCGAACGCCCAAAATCTCCGCTAGTTCGTCCATGAAGGGCACATAGTCGACCTGGATTGTATGGCGTCTGGAGGCAACGTAGCGTTGTTGCATAGCTAGGCGTTTGGCTTCAATATCCTGCCACATTTCCGGAGCCGGAGGCAATTTGATCTCCCCTTGGAGAGCGCTGCAAAACAGTCGGCACTGCATTTCGGCAATGGGCATGATGGCACCGTAGGGTTGAATATAACCGATCACGGCTAGCGTGGGGTGCGGCAGGTCTGGTGGGTACATGTACTTCCAAAGGTTAACCTACAAACACAGAATATTAAGCATAAGCAACGAGTCCAAAATTCTACGGGGGCCTCTCCGGTCAAATTTCGGAGACCCACCCTCCCCCGGCCTTGATCGACCAACAATACCCTAAAGCTTGTAAAATTTTTCCAAAAAAGTGTCATTTTGACTGAATTTGGCCAAAATTTTCAGGACCCCCCAGTAGCTCGATTTGGGGGGAACTCCCCCCATCAATCCCCCAATCCATGTATGATGTTAAGTGTTGATAAAAGGTTTGGCCTTGTAATCACCGTGAAAAGGTGGATGCGTGACCGAATGGATAAAGTGATGGTCTAGCAATCCGAAGATTAACAGTTCGGTTGACAGACGGTGCAATGCTACCAAAAATATTTTTCAAATACGAAATAAACCCAAATTAAAAAAAATCAAGAAAAATAAGTCACTTTTGAATGAAAATTTCTCCAACTCATTCATTTTCTTCAACAACCCAACTAAACTCTGCGCTTGTTCACTATTCCACTAAGGGGTGTTGTCATTAAGACAGAGCAGAATCTGCGAGCAGATTCTGCTCTAAGCAGTATTCAGCTCTGCCTTTCGTTTTGGCCGCTACATGTAATGCTAATTGGCATTGAACAGCTGACGCCAAGTCAGCAACTCAAAGTCGACCTTTGCTAGCTACGTACGTACGTATACAACGTAGGATAACTTTGCTTCTGCTTTTTCTTCTTAGTAGGCTAACCAAGAAAAGCTTTGACAGGTCAACTTTCACTGCGTCTGCGACCAGTCAGTGTGTTTCTTATTACTAAAATGATAACAGCACACCTAACAGTATAACGTTATGTATTGATGAACAGTCACTCGTTTTCACTCATTCAGACACACACGCAAAATGATTATATTCTTTTATATGTTTATGTCAATTAAAAATTGGAAGTTTTAAACTTGATACTCAAAAATACCCCCCCCCCCTGCTCCAAGTATATTCCTAATGGCTGAGTGGCTGACATATTATGCCTTTCATCAAGAATTGTTTTGTTAACAATTATTAGTTGAAATATATAACTTGTGTCAGTTGCCTCTCATCAAACATTAAAGAATGAGCATAATATTATTATTAATCGCGGGGGGGGGGTGATTCTAACAGCTCAAGTTTGAAAGTTCCAACGTTTAACTGATATAAAAGTATAAAAAAGTAATCACTGCGTTCTGCGTGTGCGCGAATGAGTGAAAACCGGTGTCAATAAACTTATATAATATGCTGTTAATGTGGTGTTTGAAATTGACTTATGAGTATTAAGACAGGTGGTCACACTGAAAGCTGACCAGACAGGCTTTTCTGGGTTAGCCTACTAAGAAGAAAAAGTTGAAGGCAGAGTTATCTTATGTAGTATATACGTACGTACGTAGCTAGCAAAGGTCGACTTTAAGTTGCTGACTTGGCGTCAGCTGTTCAATGCCAATTAGCATTACATGTAGCGGCCAAAACTAAAGGCAGAGCTGAATACCCCACCTGATTCTCGTTGACGGGAATAATGCAGAATCTGCTCGCAGATCTCTGCTCTCCGTCCTTGAACACAACCGAATGCTCCTGCACCTCGGCTATGTCTGGCTTGATGATCAGCTGACCTGAAACAACAATAAACCACAACTTACATGCTGCATGAATACTGTGAGACTAGTATGTGCATAATTGTGTATATGTGTGCAATGTGTGTATATTATGTATACAGTATTGAATTTTACTATATTATATAGCGGTGGCGTGATTTTTTTTGTAATTTTTCCAGCAGAACAGATATACGCTATAAACACAAATCGACAACACCGCTATGATTTTACCATAGCCGTATATAACCAAAGTGTACTGACATGACTTACACTAAATCACGGAAATTAGTAAGTTGCTGAAAGTTGAGAAGAAGAAGAAGAAGAAGAAGAAAATTTACTTCACAAATAAAGCACACGCGGTATATTGTGGCATAATAACGTATAGTATATATAAACTTTATTTCACAAATTAACAACAGAATTAAACAAACTTATAAACTTTCAAATAGTCTAAAAGTATCTCCGGACTTTCTGCTAGCCATTCCGCAAATTTCTTTACATTGGGTGCCGAAACCAAATTTTCAGGGAGATTATTCCATGGCTGTACTACTCTTGAAAAAAATGAAAACTTAACTGCATGAGTCTGCATTTAGGCATATACAGTTTAAATCTATGACCTCTGTTCTACCAGCAGTATTAAATTGAAATACTTAAACGGATTAATAACAGTCAGACCATGAACAATTTATATGTTAAAACAAGATCACGAAAAAGACGCCGAAACTCAAGAGTCTTAAACCTAAAATTTCACAACAGACTGATATTCAAGATGCCTGAGTTCTATAAAGTGTCTAGTAAACCTCCTCTGAACATGCTCAATAGCCTAATGTCCCCGATAAATAGGGATCCACACTTCTGAGGCATATTCAAGAATAGGACGAACGTAGACTTAAACAAAGGACCATAATATCTGTTCTTAGAAACACAACAAGCTGGACCAAATAAAGAAGACTATTAGCTTTTTTAACAATTTTTGCAATATGATCTGAAAACTTCAAGTTAGAAGATAAATAACCCCTAAATCCGAACAGCTCTGACTCCACTTAGTGGTTCCCCATTTATAAAATATGTTCCACTATGATTAGCACGACCAAGATACATAATAAATGATTTAGCTGTTGATATACTCATTTGCCAATTATCGGCCCAAATTTCAAACTGGTCGAGAGCCGACTGTAGAAAATACAGCGCAAACTGCCTTCGTAAAAAATTTTCGAGTCGTCAGCAAACCAAAAAGTAGCATCGTTCAACAATTCTACTGCATCATCACATAAAATAAGAACAGAGAGGGACCGCAGACCGAACCCGAGGGACCCCACTGACACCTACACCAGGAGACACAATATTTTCAATTCTAACACGTGCCTGCGACAGCAAAAATTCTTTCACTAGGTTAATAGTTCCCCCAAAACCCACATGTGCCAACTTTCGCAGTAATTTCCTATGGCATCTGTATTAAAGGCTTTCTTAAAATCAATATAAGCAATACCACACAATTTCCACCTTCCAGAGACTAGCCCACGATTCTGTCGCTAATAATAAATTTGTAACTGTAGATCTCCCAGGGAGGAAACCATGCATATATAGAAAATACACATATCCAAACAAAAACGCCGAATAGTGTAATTAACATGAATCGATAGTCGACGCCCACAAGCAAAGAAACACCATAGTGCCACTCATCGCCCCTTATTAAAAATAGAACAATGCACCTCCAAAGAAAAAAGACACAACAAAACAATAAGAAAAAAAAAGCATCGCACAAAAAAAAAACAAGAAAAGACCAGAAAACAGCAAACTAAGAAAAAATACAAGACAAAAACAACAAACAAAAAAAGGGCACAACAAAACTAACACAAAAAAACGGAAGAAAATGAACAGAACCAGCCCAAGGAAATAGCACCCAAGCACGAAACCCAACAACAAAAAACCTCCCAGAAAACCCAAAAAACAACCCCAACAACCCAAGCGACCCCCCAACCCCAAAACAAAACAAAAAAAAACAAAAAAAAAAACAACACCAAAAAACGAACAACGGCACAGCCCAACAAACAAAAAGAAATGGGGGGAAAGAGTGAGCTGGAATGCTTAACTCAACTACGCAAGTAGTCACTGATGTCCATGGGAACTCCTCGGGGGGGGGGGGATCAACCTCCAGAGCTTAGATTTCGAGACAAGCCCCCCTTCTCCCCTTTAGATTAAATACATCGGTACAAACCCCCTCCTTGTGGCTAAAAAAGAGTGAACGAAAACCCGAAATTTTCCCCAGATCACTCGTAAATGCTCCAAAAATGAGCAAAAAACAAAAAATTGCTAAAAGTGATATCAAAATTTTACAAAAAAATGTCATTTTAGACACAAATTCTATCTTTTTTTGCGTTTTTGTAAGTTCAAGTCCCCCAAACGTTGGACCACGCCCCCCCCCCCCAAAATCTCGAAAAATCCGGGAGAAGCCGAAGCCGACCTCATACTGACACTCCGTGTACAGTTAATTTTATATTCACTGTAGGGTTCACAAATTCCCAGACTACCAACATTACCCCTCCAGCATGTTTACATAAAGTCAAGAAGTGCCACAGCCGGCTAAAACGCTTCAAATCTGAACACTTTACTTCCAAGAAGTAAAGACGAAACTACAGCTAAAACAAAACCGATCATATCTTACCACTCTGAATGCGATTGGGCATTTCATCGTTCACAAACGGATGCTGTTGTAAGGGTTTGTGTGCCGGCTTGAGCCCGTAGACCGAATGGTCAAAGCGGTCATTGAGTCTGCGCTCCAGAGCTGCATTGGCCAGCGAGGGAAAGGCAATTCTGAACCAATTGAAGAGACGAGTGTTCACTAGAATATCGCTGGGATAGCCCTGTTCAAAAATCCGGTTCAGTACCCAGCTGCCCCGACGAGTCACTAGAAAGACCTGAAACAGAAAAAGGAGCACTGGATAAAAGATCAAACTAATACTAGTCCATTCAGACGACAAAATAAAAAATTTACTCACTTCACCTTCACCAATAATATAATATATTATATATTATATATATATATATATTATATATAATTATAACCATGGAGTAAAAAACTAATGATAACCATACATGTACACAGGGCCTCGGTCTGGGGGGGGTTTGTCTCGGGATTTTCGAAATTTCAAGGGGGGCTTGTCCCGACGTTGCGAGGGCTTGAGCGTACAAAAACGCAAAAATTTTGAATTTTTGCCAAAAAAAAGGGCAAATTTCCGGCAAACTTTAGCTATTTTTGGCCATTTTTCTGGTTTTTGCTCATGTTTGAAGCATTTTACGGCGATCTGGGGCAATTTTTGAGTGTTCCGGCACCTTTCTTTCAGCATCAAAGAGGGGGGCTCGTCCCGGTGGGTCAAATCTGAGGGCGGGGCTTGTCCCGGAATTTCAAATCTAGGGGGGGCTTGCCCCCCCCAGACCCCCCATGTACATCTGTGATGATAACGTTAGAGAAGGACCTCCATTTTTATCTCAAAGCGCCAAAGAGACCCAAAAATTTTGGTTAAGTGCTAAGTTTGAAAGATCTCAAAAATTTAGAGTGAAAAAACGGCCCTACGGAGTACGCATTCCGAAATTCACCCGAAGCCCCTCCCCTCAAAAATTGGACGGCGCTAGTATTGTATGACTAGACAACATACATGAGCGTGAAGGGGTGTCGCATCCCTAAACCCTACCCGGCCTTCACCCCCCAATCGTTATTTTTTCGCAAAATTGCGCCCCAGCCCCCCCCCCCCGCAGGTTCCCCCATTTGTATAAACGTGTATTCAATAGGGCATCGTTAGAGTTACACTCAACAAATAATTACTCATCCAGTATCCAATATATTATCCAGACAATAATAACCAACAATAATTATAACCACAGATGTACATGGCGGCTGTCCGGGGGGAATCCCCCCACCCAGATTTGAGATAAGAGGGACAAACCCCCCCTCAGATTTGACCCACCGGGACAAGCCCCCCTCCGTGCTGCAGAAAGAAAGCTGCCCGAACACTCAAAAATTACCCCAGATCGCTGTAAAATGCTTCGAAAAAATTGACCCTTTTTTGCCAAAAATTCGAAATTTTTGCGTTTTTGTAGGCTCAAGCCGCCGAAAAGTCGGGACAAGCGCCCCTAAAATTTCGAAAATTTTGGGACAAGCCCCCCCCCCCCAGACCGAGACCCCGTGTACATGTATGATTATAACAATGAACCAATGCAATCTCACAGCCTTGCTTGTGCGTCCCAACTCCACGGCAATATCGCCACCCGAATTGCCCATGCCAATCACCAGCACCCGTTTGTCCTCAAAGCCCGCTGGCTGTTTGTAGCTGTGCGAATGCATCACGTGACCCTTGAACGTGTCCAGCCCGCTCACGTGACCCATATAGGGCGTGGCGTGATGACCAGTGCACAGCAGAACAGCGTCAAACGTCTCCGTTTGCGGCTCTGGTGATCTGTAAAAAAAGAGAGCCGGGGGTGGGCTACAATTAAAATGAGAGAAAGTGAAAAAAGTTTTGTAAAAATTTATAGTTTTCTGCACTCCTCACAGTCTCACACATACGATCTAAGTACGTTATCTACGACACAGTAATTTGTCGAGTGTGGATACAGAATAACACGTGAATAATCAATAATATGCATATTATCTTGGTAGTGTGGTATACTGGTATTGAATATTTTCGTTTACAAATAGTCGCAAAACATCGGAAACCCTTAAAATATAAAATCAGCAGCCCAGAATTACCAATCTGTAATCTGTATACATAATGGAATAAAAAATTTTAATTGAATTTATTTATTTAAGGTCGTAATTTGTAGGAGGTATAACTCATTTACACAAACACGACCATAAAATTAAAAATTAAATTTATAAATGGTAATGGTCACTGAAAATTACCAATTTGGTAGCAATTAACCACATCCAAAAAACAAAAACCTTTCTAGCCTTCCGTTAACTACTCAGCTACAGTATGTAGTTACCAAACAATCTTCGAAACATCGAGTGCATCAGCTCAAGAGTGGAGGCGAATTCAAACAATCTGTCAGCTGTGAATCAATCTTAATGATCATTTCATAACTCACTTCTCCGACTGATAGATGACATTCCATTTGCCACTGTCGGCGTAGTCCTCTGCTTGCACAACTTGCTTCACTTGCACACCGAAGCGAATGTGGGCTAGCAGATTGAAATGATCGGCATATAATCTGCAAAAAGTACGTGCATATTTTACCGATACTGAGAATCGGCCAAACACAATTCTTGTTTCAGAAACGGAAGCAAGGAAGGCTGAGTGGTCAAGCATAATATATATATA